>MU888024.1:0-12465 GCA_036418205.1 Ostertagia ostertagi
CGGCTAAGTGGAAAAGGAGTCTTCAAGTGTATGTTATTTTTGAAGATATTCAAAATCCCATCTATTCAAATCATATCTAACGGCCATTTCAAAGCGGTTTCAAGACATCATGTTTTATTCAGATGCTTTGGTTACATTGTAACTAACTTCTTGAACACATTCACGACGACGCCCCTTTTCCACTTTTCGGTCGCGTGGGACGGACGCGATTTTGTGGGCGCCGCCGCCTCACCACATAACCGCAGATTTTGTTTTGTAAATGAACAAAAACATGAATGTCACAAAATAATTTGTGCAGTGTCCAATGCGTAAAGATATCTAAACATATTAGGTTGGAAAGAAAGTTCTGCAACACTCTTTCTAAAATTTTCTTTTTTTCTGAAAAATTCATAGGTAACATTTATGACTAACAAATGGTAGAGCATTCTCGAGGCTTCAATCCACGAGGTGGATATAAGTGCTGCAGTCAGTAGTTATCCAAGAAAATTCAAAAAACCTCGACCACTAGTAAATCCATACTCCGAGTCACTGTCTAGTACAAATGTCTCCATAACTATGGATTCGTGTCAACGACCGACACTATCTGCAATAGCTTCAATAGGCATGCCGTTCACCGCTACAGCGTGTTTCACCTTTACCAGCGCTTTCGATCTTTTGATATTTTTATAAGAAGCCAGCAGCGTCCCCACACTCCATTACAGGTAGGGCTCTTACGGAAGCTCCACTACAAATTCTTCGTTATGGGCACCATTGTGTAGGTAGAGGTCTAGGCTGCGGAACTCCAGAAGCTGGCCGAGGCAGCTCGTCAGGAGCCCTCGTACCGCGACAATATTTATTTCTTTCATGACATTGCGAATCACCATGATCCGAAATGAGCCCGGTAAGAAATTCTGGAGCTGCGGCAAGATTTCTTACCTCTCTTAGCGTATTCCCCTGGTCGAGCTATAAATGACTGCCACCTATCCTGGACCTTAAATCATCATCTTGATGACGAAATAATTAGACGATCAACTCCAACTCGAAAGTGAGGTCGCCTCCTTTCTCGACCCGCACTCCGCTGGGTTTTGGCAAAGGAGCATCAAGAAATTTTCTGAGCGTTGAAGACAAGTGGTGGACACTCATGGTAGATATGACCGGTCAGGAGTTGTAACAAAAAAGATAAAATTAAAATCAAAAATTTGAAAAAGTGTTGCAGGACTTTCTTTCCAACCTAATATATCAGTGGAATTTCGATCAAAACGATGAATAGTGGTAGCGAAAAGAGAGCATTTATTCACTTTCCCCGTGAAGGAATTTAAAAGCATTTTACACTCGATTACGAGATTTACCCACCTATCTGTCCATTCCTAGCGCCTGGCAAGCGATTAGCTGGCAGCCCATATGGGCTGCCATCGTCCCAGGAGCACATGTTGTTGGCAGCCCATATGGGCGGCCATCGGCGTGAATGTGTTAAAGCAACTCCATCTATACATACAGGGGTGGCCAAAAAAAGAGACACTTTGCCCATGGCGCACATCATCGAACTTTTCGTCGCACAGGGAGCCGATGTTAATGAAAGTTTTACGGCGGAATATTCCTTAGGTGTTCCCCCGTAAACAGAAGCAGGCCCTCCTTCACTGCCCCACCGTCTTCAGAATATGACGTCATCTGCCGTCACCGTCGAGCTCAACGAGGCTTACCGTAATCGCTCCGGCCTGAAGCTGCTACATAATTTCTTCAATGATTAAGTGAATAACTTCTAGGAGACACTAGCTGTGACTGTGCAAGACCGCTTTTGACCAGCGTTTCAGGGACGTCGTAATGGTCTATGGTACCTTGACGACGTTTCGTCGACCTCGTTGAGCTCGGAGTTCTGACAGTGAAATCATGTTTTCACGTGTTGTGTGTTAATATAATCTGTGTGCTAATCGGTATGAGAAGGCTTGCTCAGTGACATTGGATTAGATGTAGGTGTGTCTTCTCTAAAAATCTACTAATATTGGGTTTCAGCTGTTTTTCGGTTATATAGAATTTTTCCTAAAGCAAAAGGGTGTGAATTAATGCTGGCTAGCTTGTGACAAGAGATCGTTGTCTTTTTTTGGCCACCGCGCTGGCATATGGGACCACTAAGGCATGGTAGACATCGTCCATTCAGGTTTTTATGAAGCGGATGGGAGATCAGGACCAGTCAAAATAAACCAAAAGGAAAAAACATTGTATCCGTTTTACAAATTCTGTGTAGGAGGCAGCGGAACAACGACCAAAAACAGAGTCGAGCTGTGAATGTTCTCGTCTAGGTCATAGTATGGCTTAGTGCGAAAGAATATGAACTTATCGACAAGCTACTGTGGTCAATACAACCTTACGCGTCATTTCTTGATTGGGGCAGTGACAGAGATGGTTCGTAAAAAAATCGTATGCGATTCTTTGTATCTCGCTTCCATCAGTGCGTGTAATGGGTCGCAGGAAGGTGTGATAAGTAGTATCTGCTGAGCTGCAAAAGACCGAATGTATCGGTTAATTTACAACTTTCTATAGCACTACATAGATGCTATAGACTGTCATCGATTATAAACCCTCAACACAAGTACAGTTATAATATTACCGGAGACACAAGCCATAGGTCCTTTGATCGCTGTGCTACATGTGCTGCGATAAGGCTAACGCTAGTCGCAACAATGTAACATACCATCCTTCGGATTTAATTTCGGAACATCATCACAACATTGTTGTCCTCAGAAAAGAACACTGTTAGTAAGTAGCACAACACACACAATACCACTATTATTACTTTGATCTCTAGCTCTCCCTCTGTCGAACTGTCAATAAAAGGTGATTGAGTCGCGAACACTTAGTATTTCCCAGAGGTCGGTTGAATGCACTCGCAGCTGGTGTGTTTGGCCCCCACGCTGTTGTGTGAATATGAATTATGGTTTTGGACGAGGGGATTCAACCTTCTGATCCTAGTGAATGTACGACGTACAATTCTGTCGTGAACCAGTATGACTCGTGGTTTTACCACATGAGTTATTGGGTGGGATAAGGGATGAATTGAGATAATAGAGAGATTAGAGAACATTGACAGTGAAACGAATGACGACGATGGTCCTGACGACAATCACACGATCATACGATCAGATTGACGACGAGCATGAATCGCTAGTGGTAAGTGTCGTCGTCGTCTTCATCAGACGACGTTCACGACACGAGAGCAGGTGTGGACAACGAGGGCCTTGATTAAAAAAAGGACCGGGGAGCAGGCTGCACTCAATGGACAAGGGTAGGGGGCGGGGAATGCTCGTTAATGTAAGAGAAATAACATGAGAAAATTTGTGCAAATCATTATACATAGTTGGTTTTGATGAGAGTTTAAGCCTTGCTGTCGAAGAATGAATACGTCGGATTCTCGTAGCCATTGACCTGCATACCAGCCACGTGACGTTCTTCTGGAGTGTAGACGTCCACCTGTATAGCACATCACATTATGCGGCCCACTTTAATATTAACAAAATTAAAATTGGGACGAGTCAGAAAGAACAGCCGATCTCATCGTGCGACTAATTATCACTCATTCTACCTCTTACCGTGACGCAGATGCTGCGGGCTGCGGCAGCTTAACCGTACACTGCGCAGATTTCAAAGTTTTTACGACCCTCTCCCTCTCAGAGGGTATCAGTGCGACCCCTGTGTCAGCTATTGTTATTTTTTTACATGTTTTTATGACCATCTTCCATGTATGGACCGTCATGACAAGAAAAAAAGGGGGCAGGGGGAAGTTGATACGTCGCGCACTTTGTCTCGATCAGGCGACGGGACGTGAGGCGTCATGTAATTTTAATAGCTTAATGGAGGTAAATTCCAACATTTTGCATAAGCCTAGCTATGTTTGTACTCGCAAAAACTCTACTTTCCAAATACCAATGAGTTTTCTTTGTGCACACGCGAGTTCTCAACATTCGAACGTTCACAGGTTCCTTCATATACAACTCCTTGAAGATCTCCCAATCTAAATAGAAGCTTAGAGGATTAAGGCTTACGAGGAAATAATAATATTCTTCCAGAAACCGCTCTTTTCAAAAAATAGTCCAATTAATCCGTTTTCTCCCTTTATGGCATTTTTGGGCGCTGGGACATTTTCGACCTTCAAAAGCCAGTAAGGTTCTTTAAATTCGAACAATAAAGCGGTAAAAACTATTAAAATCTAGAAGGGCTAGTGCTTTAAAATGTGTGCTGGAATTTCGTGAAGAGCTCTGGAATGACAACTTTCTTCTTCAAAAATTTGCTACTGCATAAAAGGCTCTAGAAACCGATCGGAAAAAATCGTTGCGCTTTTTCCCACTTTTGATTTGTCTGAAAGCATTGAAATTCCTCTGGAAGAACCAGCTTGCTCTTGATCACTGGAATATAAAGTGTTTCAGTGAGAACTCCCGCTCTGGGATGCGCCATTCAATCTGTGGTGAGTAGTCGCAGTGGTAGTTGAAAGTCTGTCCTCCTTGCCACTGCCATGCCTTGGTACCTTCAAATTTTGTGACTGGTACTTGAGTTTACGATCTCCCCTCCCCCTTCCATTGACCAAACACAAACTCCTCGTTGTTCTTCGCGCTACTGTGGGTGATCCTGTCACGGGATGTCTTGCGGTTGCGGAACCATACCCTCACAACCCTTCCTGTGGCAACTGAACTCAAAGTGGTCGCGCCCTTCAGCCCTTTCGCGCAAAAAGATCTTACGTAGTCCATAATTCAGAAAATCGAATTAGAGCGATGTCAGTGAGCATTATATTGGAAAGAACCGACCTCGATGAACCCGTGATGCGCTCGTCGACGTCGAACAATAGTTGCGACCAACATCGTCAGCGAGACAATCGCCACAGCTCCCACAATGAACACCGCCTGTGAGGATGATAGCAAACCACTTTCCTGATACATCGACTTCTAAACAAAGTACATTTATTGTAGCTCACAGCAACGCGGTTATGCGAGGAATCTCGGAAGATACCTGCTCTCTGATAAAAAAAAACCAAACTAGCTACCCGAAACACCTTCCTCTCCTTCGATCAGAACTTGAAGTGCTATTCATACCATTCACGAAAATCACAATAAGCACTTGATGGTGCAAAGTTGCCCTTACGTGTTCGCTTGTTCACCTCGCAAGATTTCAAGCTCAAGACCCCGTGTCGGACGTCAAAGTGTTAAGAAGGTACTGACAAGGGAGTCTTCCAGGGTAAGCCGCGCTTTCCAAAACGGTTTCTTGCATGGTACAGAACCCCATGTAGAGAGCACAAAACCATGTTTCATTTGCGCTGAACAATTTTAGCAGTAATAAATAATGTGGGATTTATTACACATTCAGATCAAAATGAGACTTCGGGACAGAACAATTCTGAAATTTTAGCAGTACTAAAAAACGAGTCCAAGGTACCGCCAATGGTTCGATCCCCGTGGCGACTAAATTTTGCATTTGGGTTGGCGCCTACGGTTGGTGCCAAATCGCGCTAAATGTCAAAATCAGATGTCATATTCATCGTCAGGACCATTTTGAAGCCAACAAGTGGCCGCCAACCTTGATTGCAAAATTTAGTCGCCGCGGGGGATCGAAACCATCAGAGTAACATTCACTACTTTTTTGTATTAGTAAAACCGTTCAGCGAAAATGAAACATGGTGTACAAGCGTTCCTACAATATGCGGGGAACCATTCCGGAAAAGCGCGGCTTGCCCTTAAAAACCCTCCTCGTGAGTGACACTCATCGTATAGGAAAACTTCAAGTGAAAAGTGCTAAAACTACCCTCGTTTCCACAAAACACGAAGTAATACCAGCATGGGGCGGAAGTGGTGTAGTGGCAAGTGGCACGCTCACCACGAGCGGTCCGGGATCAAATCCTGGGTCGTGAGTCGCCCGGGCCAACCAAGCCTTCCATCCCTCCGGGGTCGGTTAATTGGTACCAGACTTGTCTGGGAGGATAAAAAACACTGACTTGAACATCGGCTGGCCCCCGCAAGTCATTGTATAGGCCACATCGCATTCAAATGCCACTGCGAATGTACAAATGGAAGTAGAATGCGTGCCGCATCCCAAAAAGGGATTGATCAACGGCAAATGCTTTATCCTTTATCCTTTAAAGTACTAGCACCTGACCAATTATAAGGAGCATCAACGCATTCTCCCTCGAAATGCTCACCCAAAAAACACATCCCATTGTATTGGAAATTTGGACAGGAAACAAATTACTTTAGGAGCTACAAGTTTTGGGGAAAGCAATAGCTGAACAACACATGGACTAATGCGACCCATGGGGAAATGTGGCGCGGTCTCACGCTCCGTCTAGGTTTTTTGACATCAAGGAAAATGAAGAGAGCTGGAACCATTCTTAAAGATGTAAAACTTCTTCTATACATGTTATAGTAGTACAAACCTGCGTCTGCACGAGCTTTTCCTGGCGATAGAATGCTGGCTTCTCCTCAATAATAGGTTCAATATCGACACGAAGCTCCTTGATGGATTCCTGAAAAAGTAATCTATGAAGACTGTTTACGGAGAACTAAGGAGGAAGAAGAGGAAATGTCACCAGAGCAAAGAAAATGAAGGAAGAAAAACGCGAACGCCACCTCATCGCTTTCATCCGAATTTGAATCGTCATCCATTGGGATAGGTTCAGTCTGTACCGATTTCTCGACGAGTTTCGGTGGCTCAGGCTTTCTCACTTCTTCTTTTCTCAGAATTTCAATCACCTACAAGACATAGCAATTTGCTTTTGACCCAACACGGCCATTTAGACACTTTATGTGCTTACCTTAGGTTTCTTTACTATAGGATGGAGTCCTTAATTAACCTCTTCTTCATCGCTCATCCTCTATAAGATCATCATCGTCCTCCTCGGAGTCACGGGAGTCCTCAGATAAAGGGCTGAACGAATAACAATTTATTGAAGGCAGCGATTTCGATAGTTCAAGAAGGTTTTAGGAGACGTGGTGGTGCTCAATGGTACGTCGGTGGCGAAAAAGCGGAGAAATCCGTCAAGAAAACGCAAAATGGGACCCCTTTTTTGGCCGTTGGTTTTCACTCATGAACAGGTAACAGCTCAGAAAGCGGACGTATGAACGAGTTCAGCGCAACGCGTTTGGTGACACCATGCCAAACCACGCTCCAATCGAGTTGCTCCAGTTGTGCCGCTGCTGGCAACGCAGCTCGTCCAAATCACCAACTAAACTAGTGGGCGGATCGCTTTTGGGGGCGGAGTGCTTTCGAAGTCCTGCTCAGCAACCAGCGCACCTTTCGTCGTGAAAGCGCTACACCTCGCTTCCTTGGCAGCCAAGTAACTGCTTCGTGTGGTGCATATGCTTCCCCGATGCGCTCCCACTTTATCGTAATCGCTGCCTTAAGAAGGTCCATAAGAATTCTGGCGATAGGATACCTAATTTCCCGTCCATAGCCTTTTTTACTATGAATAATATGCTTGAACTTATAGAAAACTAGTAGCTTGTATTGATTCCTGATCTCGAGAAAATATCGTGAAAAATCACCTTAGCTGGCTCCTGGGTGGTCTTCTGTGTAGTTGTGGTGGTAGAAGTAGAAGTTGTTGGAGGGGCCTTTACATCTAGCTTAGCATTTGGATGAAGCTTCTCATAGGCTTCCTTAAGTAGGTTACATTGTTCGTTTCATTGGAGTGTTGCTGATTTGCTGCTGTGTTCTACTTAACTCTACTTACCTTGTACAGATCAACCAATTTCTTGTTCTTTGCGTCACTGTCGAGCGAATTGAGGGCATCAATAGCGCTATCAGAGAGCTCAGGCGTGTTCTCACGACGGAAGTCAGACCAGTATGCCACTGAAAAAGTTACGCTTCTATGAATATTCAGATAAATGAGTTGGTGAAAAGTCAAATCCTATTTCTTGTTTGTCAAGCATGATCAATAACGTACGGTATGCGCTACGCACTTCATGACCAATCGAAATTGTAGAAACATAAGAATGCGGTTCGTCACATGAGTTGCCACATGCTGGTGGACAGGGTGAATAACGGTCGAGGAATTCCTCGACCATGGCTCTGTACTGTGCGAGAGTAGTGCCGAGAGTGAACATACGCGCGGAGAGCACAGACGGCTCGCGCATGGCGAGTGTGAATGTCCGCGCGGGAGAACGTAACTGATCAGGCGAAAATCCTCGACGTGCCGTTGAGGAATCCTCGACCGATATTCACCCTGCTAGTAGGTGTTGCTGTTCTCCTTCTCGAGCTTTGTGCAACTAACCGATTTCAGAAAGACAGAGGGTTCGAGCTGTCTAAGCTAATCGTGCAATTTTACTCCTTCACCGACCGCGCGATAAGCGAGGCCTCCTGACTCTACCTACCACTATTCAAACGAGATTCTTAACGCAGATGCAGCATCGCCCACCTGGCGTGAGGTTCATCATATCACCCCTGCTTTGTGGAGTGACCCGTAGGAAATAGTACTACAATTACAGAACTTGTCCGCAGGCAGAAATAAGATTGGGAGGAATCGGAAATAGGGACGCAAAGACTAAGCGCTGGGAACCGGAAATAGGAATAGCGCTCGTCCTTCGTTTACATACTATCAAGCTCCCATCAGATGTGTCATTACTATACGACTAGGCTTAGTCAAGTTCCCATCATTCCAGGTTACCACAGACCGTCCAAACAACTCGATTTGAAGTTGACTACGAAGCGCATGTCTCTACGCCTTCGTCGTAGTAGCATGACTTTTCGTGCACAGCAAATGAATTGCAATTCGCTGCACCGGACTCATAGTGTCATCAAGCTATGCTGTCCTTTACAGACCTTTAAACACACTCTAGAAAGTAGCTTCCCTTAGGCTGATTTACAAGCTGTTAGCACCCCATCGAAGAGTACTGTGCAATCAAAGTGTTCAGAAACGTGGACCATAACGCTCTTAGTAACTATTAACAATCATTAACTGAGCCGAAGACCCTTGTTGTACTTATTTCACCCCGGACGTCAACTGGATCAGGTATTCAAAAGAGAAGTGATAAGGTGATAGGGAAGATTGGGAAGCTCCCAGGCAATCATCCACTGATTGACGCAGGGGGCGGCCAACGCGCCTTCGATGGTTACATCCCAAAATCGGTCAAGAAAACAGCAACGACTCGTCGAATGTTTTGGCCTTTTCAGTCGCGCTCCCCCGCGCAGATGTTCACCCTCCCCACCCGCGAGCCGTCTGTGCTCTCCGCGCCTGCAGCCACTCTCAACACTACTCTCGCACAGTAGACAGCCATGGTCGAGGAATTCCTAGACCGCTATTCACAATGCTCTACCCCAATCAGCCCACACCTGATCGCTAGATTTATCTTATGAGGCCCGTTGAAGCCGAGAGCAAAGAAAAAATTTCAAATTGGTTACCATACCTGCAATTGGGCGTACTTGACTTTCGAGGTCTGGGAAGTCGCGCAGCATTGCTAGGGTGCCGTTGATACGCAGATTATTATCTAAAAATCCGAACTATTATGTGGCCCTCTCCTTAATCTTACCCGAGAAAAATTTACGGTCACCGTACCGAAGTCTGTGCAGCACCGTCGGCTTGAATGCTGCAGCTTCGGCTTGATCGACGCGCAGGAGATGACGGTATCGATTGATGGTGTGAATGCGGTCCTTCTCTTCCGAACGGATGTAGGGTCTATGAGAAAATTCATGTGAAACTAATTTAGTGATGTAAATGATAGAATATCGATTAGCTGCCAAAGAAGTAACAATTTGTTATTCTCAATTCAAAAAAAAAACCTTGAGCGTTTTCAGCACATGATGTTTGTTTGCCGATTTGTCATGCATAGCGAGTGCTTGGCGATATTCATGAGTGGCCTGAAATAACACGATGTATCACAAATCCAATCTCGCAATTTGTATACTGGACTAACAGTTCGCTTCTTCTCGTTGAGAATAGCTTGAACACGTTCTTCATGGGTGGTCTCGAGTTGTTTCTTGAGCGCTTGTGCTCATCCTCCAACGAAGCAACGGTCTGCAATGAAGGCAAATGGCAGTATGACTTGGAAAAATGTTTAAAAAATACTCAAAGAAGAGAGCGTTTGCAAGCATTCCTAAGAATTTACGACAAAGCCCTGATCTTTTGGCCACTTCCTGAGAACGCACTACATCAGCTAATTATAACGAATACTCCACAGGTTCGAGTTCGAACAAATTTTCACCAAAATGAGGCCAAAATCCCGGACGAAAAAATCCCAATCTTAGCCTTCATCTCAAGAGCATTCGCAATATCTGACCTTCTGGAAACGATTTGTCATCGACACTTTGAAGGATTCAGCGCCCTTGGCATCCTTTGTTTTCATCTGCTGATAACGAGCCTCCAATTCGCCCCATTCTTTCATAACCTGTAAAAAACACATAAAAGAATGAATAGAGAAGAACAGGAGGCTGATAATGTTACGCTGGAGTCTTCTTGAAAAATTTCAAGATCAAAGTTTTGAGCAGGCAAATTTCACGGTTTTGAGCAGGCAAATTTACGGGGCAGTAGGGAAAGCAATACTGCTCTAGGAACGATAGTTTTTTTTATCCCAACAAACTATTTATAAGTACATATTAGTAGACCCAAAATGTTAACGATGCAATTTACACTGTCAATTTCATTAATGAACCCGAAAATGTGATAATATACCTTATTATTAAGTAGTTCAAAAGATGGTCGTAACATACCGGATTCCCAATTACTCACACTTAGACCCTAAAGCAACAACCCCAAATCAAAATGTTGGTGTAACAGCGTCGACAATGAACCTATGGATGCCGAGTTGACTGAAAGTGTAAAAAAGAGGGAAAGTAAACCGCCGATTGAGTTCTTGAACGAGGAATCCCGCCCTCCCTCTAGAAATGAGGAAGGGTTGCGGACGAGTTGTCTGGAGTTACTTGCTCAAAGGCTCCTACCAGCGCGTATGAAGTAGCACTTTGCTTCATAGGGCGTGCACGAGGTATCTCGTCCATTGGCTCACATTGGACGTCATTACTCACATTATAAGGCATTAGCGCCGTTGACGCGCACTTTCGATCTGCGACAACAACTGTGATACCCGCAGACTAGTCTATCCTACTCACGGAATAGATTTTTCGACTTGGTCGATCTCATCTCGAGTTGTTGCTCTGAAGCTAAAAATAATGTGAGCACAAGATCACTGATGAGATCCCGCGTGCTGGTGAGCAGGCCGATCGCGGTACTTCCTGCAGAAAGATCTGTATCCAGCCAGACCCCATCCACGTCGGAGTGAGGGTAAGGAACACTCACATAAAGATTTTTAAATATTCGTTTTTTACCTTGCTTCCTTTTATTTCCTTTGCCTCCAACTGCCTGAATCCTCCAACTAGTAGCAAGAAAAGGAACCACCAATGTCCAACGTGAAACTACGTCATAATTAACGGTATGCGACATAGACTTCCACAACCTGATTGATTTGACGTTAAATTTCCAGAGCAGACCCAGCAACTAGAAAAACCCCACTGTCCTTTTGCGGCTGCCGTGCGGAAGGTTTTCTCAACACTACCTAATAATCACTGTAACTTGAACAAGTTAGGAGTCAAGAAAAGCTTGTCATGTTTCTGCCGAATTCCAACACCTTTCCCACCACTAAGGCACTAAGAAGTCTCCACGTGCAGGAGCTCAGGTCAGAAATCAAGCTCAGCGCATGGGCCCGGTCATTCGGTTTCCTATCGGAGAGACCGCTCTCACCATCTATTGCCCTCTAAAGCAGGAAACAGCTTTGCGACCGTACCGTCAGCAAACTGCGCGATGGTTACAATGTCCGACACCTGCCGATCATCTACGTCGGCACAGCGCCACCGCGACCTTAGCCGTGTTCTATGAGTGTCTAGCCAATGATCACTCCAACGCAAATCCCGTTCAGTTTACGTCAAATAACAAATAGTCTATGGAAAACACCTAGTTCTTTCTTACAGGATTGACAACCGTGGCGCCACTGCTTAAAAATATGTGATGAAGAGTGGAACGCTCTTTCAAAGCTGATCTAATCGAGCTGGAACGACCGTGAACATCTCAAAATAATTAGTGAGATTTTGTCATGCTGCTCGCCTCACCGTTGGTGGATGTGATGATAGCCTTGATGGCACGCGGAAGGTCTAGCTCATTTTCCCTCCTCTTTTTGGGCTTCATGGAATGCATGCAGAATATCAACAAAAGCGAGAACATGGAAATTTGAGCTATCATCCCGAGGCTAAAATTTCCTCTCCATAAGCTACTGGAGAAAATGGCCCGCAATGGTCCACACTTGTATACAGGACTATTCAGCCTTGCAGAATATCACAAAAATTGACTTCATATGGGGAGAAAGCTAGTCTGTGCTCTACTGGCGGTCATGTACCTACCTTCTCGATCTTCTCGCGATGTTTCTTATCGAGTCGATCCTCAGCATCCTTGAAGTTTTCGTGTTCGTTAGCGGGATCCTTGTTCTTGAAATAAGGATCCTGACCCTCGGACGATTTTTCATCGGACGACTC
>MU888028.1:0-17615 GCA_036418205.1 Ostertagia ostertagi
ATATCTGGGTTGAAGGCGGGGTGTAGTGGTTCGAGAATCTTCTAGGGCGTAAGGTCCCACGTCGTCGCGGAATTTTTTACGAGCACATGCAAATTCCTTAATAATGTGATTTAATATCGAATTTGTGGAGATCACACTAAGAGATCGAATGAGTTGTCGGTGGGGATGGATTTAATTGCGAGGTTGCGGCTGCCGTTAGATTCTTTATAGCAGTGACTGAGAACCAGCAACGTCCATGGCTGGGAAACCAGTACACGCACATTCTCGGAAGCGGACGCTATGCCCTTTTCCAAGACCGGAGCTTTATGAAGATTTCGTTGATCTGACCCAAAACTGACTTGTGTGCAGCGATAGAATGATAATTCGTGAAGTTTTCTGAGCCGAGCCTGATCATAGATCATAGCTCCGTTACCTTTGATAATAATCCATTCGGTCGTGTCCGTGTTCGTATCCTATTCATATAGTGTAGTTGTCGTACGCCTTCAACGGAGGTATAAGGGCGGAGTTCACGATGAAAAAACAGCCATAGAATTCAAGGTAGAGGTGGTCAGTGATGCGGGAATGGGGAAGCTTAAGAAAATGGCCTGAGACCCGATAAATAGGATCCTTTTTCGCCCGCTGATTCATGCGCGCGTGTCTCATCAGTGCTGACCTCATCAATGGTATCGCTCTGCCAAAGCGGCTAGCGTCAGATGGCGAAGGGGTGGGCGGACAGCGGCGCGAGCGGCGCGGGTATAGCCATGCTAGGCCATTGGGGGCATACCCTTTGCGGCGACAGTCGATCGTCCCGCATCTTGAGGGGCCCAAGCACCTTTCCAAAAGGTATATTTCTTTTTCTTCCGCAGCCGACCTTATTGAGAAATCCTCCTCTAAAGTTGTAATATTAAAAGTCCGCAGCGTCTCCACTGTAATTCTGCAAATTTAAGTCTTCTATTGACGTTTTAGTCATTTAAAAACAGCATAGAATGTAATATAAATTAGTCGTTTTTGCTCAAAGCGACATTTATTGATTGTTTTTGAAAGTGTTGTGTTGAACATTATGTGTTTGTAAGAATCTTATGTGAAATATGCTGAAAGGCTGGTGAAGCTCATAAAGGGTTGTTCCTTTCTATGTTATTTCACTTTTTTAATGGGAAGCCTTTCTAGTTTTCTAATTGTTATTACGTATTGTTAGCGCTTTATATCGTCTAAAAAGATGGTAAGTCTGAAGAAAGGGAATGACGATTTACGGATGATTATGACCAGCCAAGACATGTCGTTCTGTGGTGTCGAAGACAAAAAAAAACATATCAGGTGTCCTGAAAGGCGTCGCCCATTCCCATGTTTATGTTGGAAAGTCTCCAGGGATAATTTTGAACATCCATTGTAAAACCAGTCTATGGTTTCTTCAGAGCATTTCTGCCATGGAATTTCGCAGCAATAATGGTTGAGAAAATCTTGACTCTTGACTCTTTGACTGAAAGCATATTTGGCTACTCTTGATTCTGAAACCCAGAAAACGCGTCAGTGGAAGCGATGCGGCAAGAGCCCTACGTCTTGCGATGGACCTTCCAGAGTGTCTTTCACGACATGGCAAACATTTGGTTGCCGATGTCCAGAAACTCGAGAAAAAACCCAAAGTCGGTCGGCTTGTTACCTGAGTGACGAGTGTCTTCTGGAGTTGTTTGGAAACAGTCTCTGGTGCAATGCACGTAACTGACACAGCTTTTCCACAGTTATCAGAACACAATAGCCATTCCTCAATAGCTCCTCAAAAAGAAGAGAAATTATGGAAAAAGGAGGATTTCGTGATCTGAGTGACAACCGCCTTTAGAGGAACAGAGAACGACCGTCAAGGAATTTTGAAGAAGGTCCAGCAAAAGTCTCCAAGCCCCTTATGGGATGTTCTGTCTCGCCAGTTGTGTTCAGCAGATCCGGCCCCAACAGAATACCGTCTGCTTCTGTTGCTGCTGATTCAACTAAAAGAGGGAGAGCTTTATGGGAGACTACTCGAAAACGGACTTCTTCCAGTTTTTTGCCTCGAAAGCTCAGGACTTCTAGGCAAACGGCATCCACAAGTCACCTGCTGAAAGGCAATATGTTGACGATTATGATGGGGCATATGATTGTAAATTGCTGACTGGGCTAAAGAAGAAAAGTGGATTTGAAAAAAAATCGACAAATGGGCAAAGACTTTTAGGACAAGCTAATAATTTGCAAAAGGAGCTGTGTTAAACGGATATTCTATTTATTTCCGTGCGTTTTCAAATTTGGGAAAAAACCAAAGGGAAAACAGAACACGAAAGTTGGTGGACTAAGCCGACCGAATAGAAACAAAGAAAGTTGCATCTGATCAATATTATGAAATGTGCCATGCGATAAGCTTTTGTTTGTAATTCTAGGGTCACTTGAATGCACTTTGGGCTGTCCTGTGGCGTGAGTGAGCTTCTCTATGTCAAGCGCTTTTACTGCAACCTCATTTAAAATAGCTTGACATGGGCAGGATGAATCAACCTGAATTGGCAAGGAGAAGCGATCCTGAGTCAACGGCCGGATATTTTCGCCTAGGCCCAGGGGGAGGGAGTTTTGTGACGGAGGAGCTCTACAGTGGGTGGACCATTGAACGTTTGTAAAAACGAGTGGGCGTCGATGGTATGATTCACTTCAACGGTCTTTGTCAAAAAGTTACTTTTAATGAGCGTATTATCAAAGTTCCTATTCTTACCGCTGGAGGCTTGGATAGAGATTATGGAGTGCCCATCTCCCTCCCTCCCCTCCTCACCAACCCATTTTCACCGTGTTGTTTCGGCACCGAACCTATGATGTGTAATCCGTAGTCTTCTATGAGCGGCACTTCCAACGTCAGTTATACGTGGTAGTTCAGCAGCTTCAATGCAGCATCCGGGTTAGGATAGCGCATGCTAATGAAGCTCGCGCAGTATTGCTAAGACCGACGTCATAGTCGGCGACGGACCAAGCGATGGAGCGATCGCGATCGCTCCATCGCTTGTCCGTCGCTTGCCAATCGCTCTCTCGAGCGATTGGCAAGCGATTGCGCAATGTGCACAAGCGACGGGCGATTGGCCCCGCCCCCAGTCAATGCAGTCGGCTGCGGTATCGATCGAGCGGAGCACATCATCGAACTTTTCCTCGCACAGAGGCGACGTTAAGGAAAGTTCTATTGCGAAATACTCCATAGATGTTCGTCGGTGAACAGACGCAAGCCCTCCTTTCACTGCTCCCGCCGATCTTCGAAGGTATGACGGTCATCTGCGTCACCATCGAGCTTCAACCGAGGAATTACCGTAATCGTCCGCGACCGCAGAGCACGAGCTTGGACTACGCAAAGCGCTTTTGACATGCCGTTTCGATGACGTCGCGTAATTCGGCTTTTTGGTTATTCTCGTAAGCCTCTGAGCGGCGCGAGACCGTGCACAATGCTTCTGTGGGAAAATCTTCTGATGTCGTCGGTGTAGAAGGCTGTTGTGTAGCATTTTGATAGATTATAACGTGCTCTTCTAATATTCAGTTGGGGTCATTTGATTTGGTCTCGCAACGCGTAAATAATTCCGTTTTGAATGTGGAGTGAAGTGTCTCTTTTTTTGGCCACCCCGGGATATTGGTCCAAAACAAAGGCATAAATACACTCGTGTATCGAGAAGCAATGAAATGCAGGAAGGGGTCGTAAAAACTCCATTGGCACAACGGACGGTCGCTCATGGTCCCAAACGTTCACTAGTGGACCTGTAGGATCTATGATTGCTAACGAAAGTTGCTTTGCGCTGCACGCAATCTCCCTTTTGGTACTCACTTTCTCGCGAATCCATTAGCCGATCGCGATAACTTTCCCCGATCCCACCCATGCTGCAGCGTTACAAGAGAACTGGCGCACGAAATATCACCAAAATTAATACTGATACCTGAGCACTTCGAAGAGTTTATGGTATTTTTTCTGGAGCACCGTAAACTTTTCAAGCCCCCCATGTTTCAGTATCCTTTTCGTGATATCTTGTGCGCCAGTTCCCTTGTAACGCAGCTTGGGTAGGCTCGGTGAAAGTTATCGCGATGGGTTAATGGATTCGCGAGAAAGTGAGTACCAAAAGGGAGATTGTGTGCAGCGCAAATTAACTTTCATTAGCATTCATAGCTCCTGGAGGTCCCTTAGTGGTCATATGGGACCAGGAACCGTCCGTTGTGCTGATTTCGAAGTTTCACGACCCCCTCCCAACTCCAGTGGCTATTGATCTCCCTCACTTTTGTTTGTGTGTATTTATACATTTCTTTCAATACCAGTGGTTTTCATATGTCATGCTCGCGGTGCGCTTCCCGTCAGAGTGCGCCATTTGTTTGTCAGACGTCTGAAAAGGATGCGGCAAAGACTTTTACTCTCAAGCAGGCGTAACTCATTCACTTGGCAAAGCTGTACAAATTGTGAAACTGTACCATATGCATTCGGTAATAACCTCCCCTTCAAAAAGCGAGAAAGTGTCGGGTGCAGACCAAACACCACAACTGACGACGGCCTCCAAGTAAATCTGGTTAGAAGTTGTTCATAGTGATAGCTGATTTCTGGTAAATGATAGTTGTAATTAGTGACAATCGATAGAATACAACTGCAACAGGCTAATCATTTCATTGGCAGAAAACATTAACATTTTGTGAAGGCCGTCGTCACTTGTGGTGCATGGTCTGCACCCGACACTTTCTCGCTTTTTGAAGGGAGGGATAGTAGACTGGTTTCTCGCTGCCGAAAATTCTTAATTCGAAACATTTTTGCTATGTGGCAAGAATTCGCTATTACAGTCTGCTAGAAGTCGATCCGCTTGAGCCTTCCCTGGATTTTGTCCTTTATTGATTTGGTCCATGCATTGGATTTTTCTCTTTAACAGCATCGTTGCTGCTCACGCTGACTGAAGGTGATTGCGTTGTGCAGTGAGAACCCGATCAGATGCCATGCAGCTCGTCGTAGTTACAATATGTCTGTTAATTGACCATTTAGAAGTCCACTTTCTGTCTCTGTTAATATAGATTTTGGCAGCTGAGTTCCCTGTTTTGGTGATTTCCGTCCGACTTCAACGGCCAAATAACGCTCGCTTTCGTTGAGGCTTGTGCTATAGACCTAGTCTGGAATCTCTTCTGGAAGGTCATATCCGTAATTCCAGACGTTCTACCTCGTTTTATTTGGGACAGATTAAAGCAAACGGGATCATAGAGCTTCATATTTTCGTTACCGTCTATCCCTTTCGGGGAATTTCTTTCATTAGCCGTTCCAGTTCATAAGATTTTGCGAGATAGCTTCCATCTTTACTCAGGCCGATGGAAGTTGTTCGCTTCTCTGTGTCATATGTGAGCGAACTTCGGAAGTTTTAGGGCAATATAGAACTTAATATTGGTTGGGACAATAGTGACGCGAGAGAAACACACAATTCGATATACACGCTAAGTAATTCTAACCTAGACTCGGAGTCTCGCTTTATCTGAAGCAAAATACGGGAGAAGGGATAAAATCGTCGTTGAATCGGTGGCTCTGAGGAACTTTATAAGAGACATCCGAGTATCCGCAGCGATTGCCAGTGAAATGGAGGGCACAGTTGGATTATAGTTAAATCCCAAAGGAACCTCGGACCATATTACTCTTGACATTTTAGGTAAAGCTGGCCCCATGATCACGGGTGAGATTAGTCAGGGCAGAAGGAGAAGCACAGGTTCAGCACATTCCTTTGGCCCCGTTGATCTTTGGGAAGGTAGAACAATCTTTCAAAGGAGCATAGATCCTAACCGGTTTCCGTTTGGTGATCGTAGACAAAGTGTTTCATAGAGGGACATCTCTCCGGCATCCTTTCACGGTAGCAGCAGAGGAACGTTGCAAACATCCATTTAAGAGTCTTTCCAAAAAGCAGGTCTTCTATAGTCTCAAATCCGCCGGAAAAGCAGTTTTGACCACATTGTTCAGCTGGGGGGGGGGAGAGGCGAATCCGTGGAGATTTCACATACTCGTGCTCGCCCTTTTCTCATGTGACGCAGGTTCTTGGTTGTGATGACTCTGGATCTTTTAGAAACCTCGAGCGAAATCAGTGGTGGGCTCAGGGATCATTCTACCTCGCCTAATATTAGGCAGGGGTAGAATTACCAGCAATGGTGCTTTGTGATTAGTCACTCTCTTCAATACTACTCGAAGTTATAGACTTATTTATTTATTTGAATGCATAAAAGCGTTATGCAATGTTTCACGAGCCAAAGATGGTAAAACAGGTACAGTCACCCTTTCAGGTTACTCGAGTGTTAGGCAGGTGACCGGCTCAGAACTTGACGTTGGTTTACCCATATGAGGCTTGTCCTAACAAACCCTGCAAGCGTTGTTAGGCGCTTCATGGCGCACTTTTGCGCACTTGGAGTCAACACGTGTTGTTACTTTAGGTAAAGCTTTGGCCGTCTGACATTAGTAGCCTCCATGTCGCAAGTACTGCAATTGTTTTGTACTGTACGCCACAACGAGGTTTTTAAGATGGAATCTAGGAATCTTTATTTACTGGCCTTACGTTTCGACCGCTTCGTCTTCTTCAGAGGCCTGGAGATTGTCCAAGATTCCACCGATGCGGAGCAGTAGCTCACGCCCTGTGTTAGTTGACGTCAATGAAGAAGACGAAGCGGTCGAAACGTAAAGGCCAGTAAATAAGATTTCGTAAACTTCGTATAATGTATAAAAGGATAAAGCATTTGCCGTTGATCAATCCCTTTTTGGGATGCGGCACGCATTCTACTTCCATTTGTACATTCGTAGTGGCGTTTGAATGCGATGTGGCCTATACAATGACTTGCGGGGGCCAGCCGATGTACAAGTCAGTGTTTTTATCCTCCCAGACAAGTCTGGTACCAATTAACCGACCCCGGAGGGATGGAAGGCTTGGTTGGCCCGGGCGACTCACGACCCAGGATTTGATCCCCGGACCGCTCGCGTGGTAAGCGTGCCACTTGCCACTACACCACTTCCGCCCTTGTTTACACTTGCCTCAGATATATCCCAAAAAATTGAATGAGTGTAGAACTGTCTTGGTAACGGTTTGGGTGAGAAGTTTTGCCTGAAAGTGAGACTTGGATTTGGAAGCATGAATTCTCTAGATCTTGACGCTGCCCGCGCCGCTGCCCTTGACATCTCGCCCTTTCGCCCAATTCCGGTATCATCCTGTATCAGTTGTTCATTCCTAGGTGTTCTCGGGTTGCGATTTAGCGATGGAACGTTGCCTGTTCTTGAAATACAGCTTGGCCACGGTTCGGCGCGTTTTTCGGGTATTGGGTATGGCCTTGAGAGAGTGTGCGACATGAGCGGAAAAACGAGATAGTATTGCATAAGAGCCGCACGATGGCGCCGAGTTAACGTGGACGTTGTAGAGGAATCAGATTCGATGCCTGCGAGGCGTGTATCATTCTGAGGAGGGCGTCGACACAACGAGAACGGAGGTGGCCGGTGCTTCCTGGCACAACGAATATCTTTCGACGGTACCGTCACCAACATCACTGCACACACTGAGTTCCTAAAATTGGCAGCGGCATCGCTTTCGTCGCCGTAGCCACCGCCAGCAACCAGCCACTGTCGCAGATCGTCGCGAAGTTCGCACCTCGTAAGGACATCCGTAAGCCGCCGCCATGATGCCCAAATCCACTCGATCTCCCGGATCCGTTCTACGGGAACGTACTCGCTTGATACTCGACTGGGACAAGGTGAGACCTTTTGATTGTCCAGGACTTTGAGACTTCTGATGACACCAAATTATGCTCCATAAGAGTTTTCAGCCGTCCACTCGCCATCATCCCTACCGTATGCGTCGCCTCAGTTGCGGATCCACTTGCTCTTCGGACAGTTCCCAGCCGAGTCCCAGTTCTGTGAGGTAAGACATGGCTATAGTTTTACATAGACTATAGTTAGCATAGAAGGTCCTCATTCCAGCTCCCTACCCGATTCTCCACATCCGGCTATGCGAACTGCTCGAGATATTCAGGTCTTTGAGAGACTTCGCCGATTCGTGCCCACAATTAGCTCCGAGCGAAATGCATTCAGGGTAAGATCCGGATTTACTCGCTTTTCATAAGTTCAACCTTCTGGGTAAGAGTTTCTCAGGAAAACGGGCCAGACTTTTCTTTCGAAATATTCCTTTGTCTCAAAAGCGTGGCTATGGTTTTATGGTTCCTGTAACCTTACGTATAGATCCCTTCCGAACGAGGCCAATAGGCCTTTAAGTCCTCTTATGCCATGTCAACGTCAAGGCTTATTTTTCACAGTGACCTTCGCTGGGATCGAAACCTGAGAATCAGAATCTTTATTGATCGGGATTCAATTTTTTCTGGGTACAAAAGGCCAAAACTGTCGTTTACCCCTTCCTCCCCCCTCCCAATAGCTATAGGCGCGAACTCGAATTCCATGGGAAGAAATTTTTCAAATACATCAAAAACTATAGACTGCCGTCTTTGGAGTGCTATCCATAGAATTCCAAAGCCTCCGAACGGCTCTAAAATCGATGCAAAATCCGGAAATTCTACGAAAACTTGGGTAAGATATGTAGAAGTGGAGTTCGACCTTCTTCCAGCGATTCCTTTACCCAGGCATTTTTTCTTCCCCGTCGTGACTTTGGACGCGCCCTTTGTAGGGAGGTGGGGGGAGGGGTGATTTTGGCCCGGGAATCGCTTTTGAGCAGCTGTTTTCTCTAAAGCGCGATCGTCGTCATCGATGGTCATTCCATATGATTAGTAACTGCGCGAATGGCACAGGGTGGTACCGCTTTTTCGAAGTCGGAAAACCGGTTTTTTTCTCGGGGGGAGACCGACGAAAGAAAAGATTCCAGTTGCTGCAACAGTGTGGAAATTAATGAGCCCAGAAAACACATCGCACTTTTCAACTTTGAATCTATGGTGATCCCTAATTCACAGATTTCTTTGAGGGTCATATAAGGGCAGTGGTGCTTTGTGAGGTATGAGGCCAAGATCTACGTAAAAAGTCCTCATTTCCAGATTCTGGTAGACTATGTGTCACAAGTAATGGAACTGGAACAACGTCTTGAAGAAGCCGAGGAAAAAATGGATGTAAAACCACCACTTTTGAATCCGGCCATGGCAACTTGGACCACCTGTGGTTACATGAGTAATCGCCAGATGTCGAGCGCACATAACCCAGAGGTAAGAACTTCCCCAGAAGGTTTGGTAGTGGTGAAGAAAAAACGAGTAAAAGGGAGGAAATGAAGTGGTTGTGTGAGTAAAAGGGAGTAAATGGAAGGTGTTGTAATCAAAATGGAGTAATGAAGGTTTAGCGTCAATTTTAGAATTTGTATTTGACTCCATGGGCAGTTTAAGGCTTGATTTATGGATGCCTTGTCGCTCCCCGGTCGTTCGTTGCCTTGTTGCTTTTTGCCCCTACAGTATAGATTTGGTTCCGGTGAAAACTGAATGACATGACTCTCACGACGATTTATCAGGCATCATCCCCAATCAATTTGTCGTAGAATTTCGGCGCAAAGACGGACGCATGGCTCATCTCGCTAACACTGTAGTGATAAAGATGTTCTTTGCGGTATTCAAAGCAGGGGCGACCCTTCGTTTCCAGTGTTCCAACGGGGGAACATATTTCCGATGTTCGTAGGGGTTGTATTTCGGGTTAAGCGGGGCGAATCATCTTTGGAAATGTGCCAACGCGACGGTTGACCATGACTGAAAAGATTGCGCGTCATTTCTCCATCAAGGGTTTTTCGTTTTTGAACAAATTTTTCGAAACGCTCAAGTCCCACTGAAGCTGTTCAAAATCTTCAGAGAACATGAATTCTGAACTTCTGCAATAAGCACAATTTGTAAAGGATAAACGCTAGTTTGCTTCCTCTGGGATGCGCCACGCATTTGTGCAGTTCAGAAAGTAGCCACCATTGGAGGCCTGCTCGCCTATGTGATGATTAGCGCAGGCCCACCACCATTCTTCTTTCTGTGATTCTTCCCCTAGTCTATGACAATTTTGTCGAATCTAGAGGGTGGTAGGGGAGTTCATTCATTAGTCACCAATTTTTGAGCAACGTCTCTTAACTGAGTCACCTAAAAGTCACCCGAATAACTCAAAAAAGTCACCCCAATGATTTTATCGGTAGACCGATTCCTGAACTTTTTTGAGAGGTGCTTCCCGCCTCTGGGTCCCATTTAGAACCGTAAGAGCTTTCGAATGCGCGTTTCACCTACACAAGGTTTGCGGGCGTCAGCCGATGCATGAATATCAGGGTTTCTACTCTCTCTAACGAGTCTGGGTAGCGTTTTACTGAAACCATCCTTGAACAGAAGAGCAAAAGCCAAAAGCAAAGAAAAAACTTGAAAAAATTCGCTGACGATGAGAAAATCTCAGCGGTTTCTGCACGACCTTTCTCCTTTCAGCTCTCTTACTTCCATGTATGACGTCATCACAGGAAATCCTGTCGAGATGGCAATACTGTAGATTTAATGACTGAGAAAGCAGGTGGCGCCTTTTTTCTGCCAGTAGAATTACCCAACAGAAGCAGTTTTGAGCGGATTTTTTGCGCCTGACTCGAAATCAGCTGCAGGAGGTGTAGTGGCGCGCGCATGGTACGGCCAGGTAACCTTGAACAGCAGCGCGGCTACGAATCCGAATTGAAATCTGCTGTCTTCACCCTCCACTTCACTGCTCCTCTCCTCCTCGTGCTAGCCGATGGTCGCGACATGGAACCGTTTACAGCACAAACAACAACAACAATGAGTAAACAGTTGCGATACGTCGAAGGGAAACTGAGTACGAAAACTGCGTTCGGGTGGATTGCCAACGGCCGAGGCCGCGTCGTACAACCGGTTCACATGGGAATCTTGTGACCATAACTGGGTTATTACGTCACAAATCGCATCTTCTTCTCCAAACGAATTAAACTGTATTGGTTAGCATGTTAGTGTCCCATATGGATCAAATTCAGGGGTAAACATATTGTTGATGATTGCGCCACGCACTTTACAAGCATCCACATTTCTGCTGGGTTTCTGTGAGATGACTCTTGGGGTCAGGCAGAGTTTCATTACAACACATATATTTGTCACTTCATTGTAATAGATATCGTATAAAAAAAATTAAAATCGCGTGGAATGATCAGGACGAATCGCCACCTCTTGCGGCCCCTTAATAACTTCAAATAATCACCTTTGTCAATACAAAGGCGCATTATAATGATGTCATTAATTTGCCTCATTAACAATATTACAATTACAACTTATGCAGCATGCAAAAGTAAGATGAGTCCAAGAGAAACCTGGCAAAAAAAGCCATAAAACAGCCATAGATGGGAGAAAGCCAAACAAATAAATCGCGACAACGCGAGACGCAGACAGTGACACGAAGGTAGGTTACGTGTATGATTGCTTGCAGTTGCCACGGTGCAGGTTTCTATTGTTCCTAAAGCGCCACAATTGTAATGCGCTTTTGCGAAATTGGCTTAATTGTACAGCTGCAAACCCCCCAACAGCATATTTGCAAGAATTGGATCACAGAACGCATTGATCAGTCTAAGTGGGACTTAATCGCCTTGTATGCACCACACGCAAAAACCCGACTTAGACGCACTTCTTGCGGCTCAAATTCTCTTTATAAATCTTACCCACCACCCCGGGGGGCCGTGATAGTCATCAATTCACGGTATATTACCATGTGAGCAGAGCGCTAGGTAGCATTTCCAAGTTTGTGTATGCCGTCAGCATTCGCGCACATCCACAGTCACAATGACAATATGGAGAAATCAGGTGAGGATGAGCGAAGAAATGACGAAACTAATAAGCCGACATATGTTTTGAAATAATACTCGGCCGCTTATGGCTAAAACACGTACATGTCTGGAAGCCAGAGAGCAATGCGCGCGGTGCAGACCACACACCACAATTGCGTACGGTCTCCTGTTACTAGTGCATGTACGACATCTGAGTAGTTGAAGCATTAGTTGTAGTTAGGTGGCGGCTGGATAGAATGCAACTGCAACCGGCTAATCATTGCATGAGCAGAAAACATTTACATTTTGTTCAGCCGTCGTCACTTGTGGAATGTGGTCTGCACTCGACGCGCGTCCGATTTTTGGAAGCAGAGGGTATTTAAAACTGCGTCAAACATCCCTCTCTTTGTTATAAACAAAACTAGGTCTTATGGCTAGGCGGAGAGGAATACACTGCAGGGCGCAAGAAATTCTTATTTTCCTTGCAGTTCCTGCCTCCTTCTCGGCACCATCCTGTGGGATGCCCCCTTATAATGCCATAGCGGCTTGGAATGATATCTGGGAAGCTTAGGTGATGGATAATATTTGAGAAAACCTGCTGACATTTTTGAACTGGGTTACAAAATTGAATCGACGATTTTATCTCGAAAGGTGCTTCTGAACAAGAAAAGGGTCTGAAGATCTTTTATCGTTGGTAGGACTGATTACTGTACTTTCAGATGTTTCCCGATGATCTCGCCGGTGTTGATGTGAGCGCCTTCAAGCATTTGATCTGCTCGCAACCTCTTCGTATCGATGCCAGCTTATTTCAATAATATCACTGGATACAAAGCATTTTTTACATAGATATCAATTCTCTCTTCTCAAATTACTGTGTGTGTATGTGGCGGTGTTCCCTTGCCGTTATCCCCACGTAGATCTCCGTCATAGATCTTTATCCATAAGCATTACTATATCGGCTATTCCCAGTGTGTAAACTAAGCTAATCATCATTCGCTTGCCTTTGGAACATAATATAAATAGATACAGCATGAAATCTCTCATGACCTCAATCTATTGCTAGCTATCGGGTTTTCGAGCATTTTAATTGTTCGTTGTGATGAGGCGTGTATTCGAGAATAAACTCGAGAAGTTAATACTTCTTTGATTTTTTCACCGTGTTATCTAGGGTCTATATAACTAATGAGTTTCGAATCGGACGGTGTTGTAGGGGCAGGTGGTGCCATTCAAAGCAACACCCCAGATCGATTTGGTGGCAAAAGAGGTCGATAATAAAACTGTGGATGCTGAGTTGGCCACAAATGGAAAAAGAATAAGAAAACCGCCGATAAAGCCCGTGAACAAAGTTCCCCTCTTCTTCCTTGAGCAATAAGGAGAGGGTGTGGCTGGACGAGCTGTCCGAACTAGCTGCTTCGCCGGCATTTATTGCAGGCTCGTGCCCTCTTCCATGCTAGCAAGTGGCGAATACCCCACAAAAAACAAGCGAAAAGTTCTTCACGTGTTCGCACGACGATTCAATCCCTTACAGCGGCTTTCCAAGGTGGTTTTTTTTTCGGCATGATACAAGGGCTCACGCATCTTGTCTTTCCATCAGTAGCCAAAATATGAACCCATCTGGAGGTGTTTGCTTTGAATCTGATTGGTCCGGAGGTAAAATTCCGGCTCGAACCTTCCCAGACTTACTAAACCCTCCATCCCGAGGTTTAACCGCTAGCGAACCTATATGGAATGATAAAACACTGATTTGGACGTAAGTGAATAAGAATGCGCGCACATCTCGCAGAAAAGGAAATATGACTGACGTTCAATACACTTCATGAAAACAGTAATTTTTGGGCGCCTATCGACAAACGGACGGGGCATGCTCTTGAACTTTGTAATATAGTTGTACCGGTTCTGGTAAGGGCAGGGCTCTAGGGAGAATGAAAATTGCTCACACACCCTGGAGTCTCTCCTCCCCGGCCTAATCCTTATTAAAGGTCTCGGTTTTGACAAAAGGAGATGTTTTAAATGGCTCCAAATGCATTGTCACCCAGTGCCCTCGTACAATGCGAAAGCATCCTACTTTGTTTTTTGATATGAGACTTTCTATGAATTTTGATGTTCGTACCCTGACAATGCCACTTTGCGAGCGCACATGGTACAGGCCATGGTAAATCATGTGTGGTGAATGAATCCCTCAGATATGGATCCCGCACATTACCTTGCGATCTCCATATGCCCTCCCATACTCCTTCATCTTATCTCACACTGATCTAATTTTGTTTGAAAGTATCAGGGAGAGTGCTGTAAGGGTGGGCTTAACACGAATTGGACGGTAGCAAAGTACCCTTAACTCTCGCAATCAGAAGTAACGATCGGAGATTCTAAGCAAAGAATAAAGAATGGAGAGTGCGATCCAGCCCAGATCAAGCAAGAGCTTCCTACTTTAGATTTCAGACGACAAAATATCAGGAAACGAATAAATAAGAAAAAAAAAGGTTGCAAAAGTACCTGAAGATTATGGATCGCAGCTGCATTCTTTGATTCCTAACAGGTTGAGCTGGTCAGAGAAGAAAAAAGAGCACGGGATTGAAGAGGCGCAGTCACCACGTCTGACACGTATGACCCTCCAGTAAAAAGTCCTTCGGAGTACTTTTTACTCGTGGGTCAACGTGGCGTCTGCGCCTCCTCGACCTCACACTATTTCTTTTCTCTGCCTAATTACGAATTAGGTTTACAAGTTAACTCTCTAACTACTAATTAAAATGGTTTTTTTGGTTATGATCTAACTGTAGGTTAAACAAGACTTAATGTGTTGAGAAGCGCTCTGAACCTGTTATCTAAACTGACTTTGGTCTGAGCTAATCTCGACACGTTAAGTCTGAATTAATGAAGGTTTGCTACCGTCCCAGGTGTTAAGAAACCTCTAGGCTCCCGGTATTTTCCAACCCGCAAACTATTTCGCGACTTGCTCCTTACATTCGGCAGCTATTCAGACTTGTTGCAGCATTTGAATGCAAAGGGTGCGTGCAGCAATGAGAATAAGAAAGACTTCGAAATTCCCGCAAATTTCCTGAAATTTCCGAAACTTAGGGGATGTTCTTCAGAGAATCTAGAGAATCTTCATGTGAAGCCTTTTTTCCTGCCTTGACCCCACTCTCATCTCAAAAGTGCAATGCCGCATTTCACGCGATACCCCCTACACATCTACAGCAAGTCAAATGCGAGCCTCCCGCCATCGAGGAATTCCAATCTACCCTTTTAGAGGGCAATAAGAGCGCAACACATCCATGGCACAGACAGATCGCGGCTTTGTCCGAAACCCCGCGGCGCACTGTGATCACTATTCGAAAAGTGCTCTAGCCAGCGTTACCGATATTTCGCAGTGTTACCAAGCCTATCCCCAGAAATGGAGTACGTGATCTCCATTTCTGGGGTAGGTTTGGTAACACTGCGGTGAAAAATGGCTAAAATGAATATTCCCTGCTAAAACATTTGCTTGAAGTTACGATTCGAGATCGGACTGTGGGCAAGATGTATGTATTACGTTGAGTCAAAAGTAAGTGCCGATTTGACTTCGATTGTCAAGAATCCACAATTTTCTTAGGAATCATCTTTATCAGGTGCCATATCAACCATAGCTGCGTACAGCTGTCCTCCACCTATACGCAAGTGCATGATACCTCTCTCTCTCAGTATCACCCCGTCCTGAACGCAAAGAATAACTGGACATCCGTTTCGAAGTGGTCGCAATCATCCACAAAAGGTTGGAGTCCTGCGTGGAGGTGAAGGGCGATCTGAGAAACCTTCCTTCAGAACTTAGAACTGTTCTATATCAGTGTTGTGGTACTGGCCTAACGGGACGCCGATCCCCCTAGGCATCGGTTTAGTGATAATTCGACAAGACTTGTGCTTTTATTACTGGGAAGAAAAGTCTTCTAGAAAAGGTTTTTTGAAGAGCAACTCTGCTGGCAGAGGGGGCGTGTTTGCTAGCAGAGCTCTTTTCCAGGTGAATATGCGAGTAATCAACGCTGCGATATTCCAAAAAGCACGTGGTCTGTCTAACGGTGGTCTCAGCAAAACCCTTACATTCTAGGGCTCTGAAGAAAGCGAGAAGGCCGAAACGTTAGCCAAATAAAGCTCTATATCATCTGGCCTGTGGCTTCAGAGGCAAACCTTTAAAAAACTTCAAAAAGCGCTTTTTACAGTACTCATCCCGAACAAAGAGCATGCGCGCTCAAGTCGTTCTTATATTCCTTCGCACCCCCCCCCTAAAGGGTTGATCTTTTCGCTAGGCTAAAGAGGGGCTCACAGCACGGATCACGCTCAAAAGACTGTCTCTACGGGAACCACGATCTAGATCACTACGCGAACCTAAAGGAAGATTCCACGACAAGGTCGAAAGTCAAAGAAGGGGAAATTACGTAGTGGAGAACCTCCTAAAGGTCAGACTAGAGCGCGAATTCGCATCAGAGGATATGCCCCGGCGATTTAGCGCTATTGGCGCAGGACGCTCCCACTCGCGTCGTCTCGTGTCTGGGACGACGCGAGGGGGGGGGCGCTCTTACTGCTAAACTTCTCTACCCGTTTAACACAGAGAGCATCAGCGTTGAAGAGGGCAGCAACGATGAGAGTCGCATCAATGCGCAAATCAACGGGCAAGGAAGGGGTCCCATTTCTCGGTTCTGGCCATTTCTCGGTTTTTCTTCTTTCGTGCATCACTGACCATCTCTAACTTAACCTCCAATGGGCTGCCTTCCATCGGAAAACCCTTCAAGTGAGCTTAATGTCTTTTGATGGTTCATCAGCTAACCATAAGATCAAAGGTTTCCTGGGCACCTCGCACAGTAGCTAGAATTGGGCCCATCAACGTGGTCTAATGTTACTGAGGAGTAATCAAAGGTTAAATTGTTATATATTCTGATCATGGTTACTATTCTATGCAACTATGGCAAAGAGCGCAACTTAGTTCGGAACAGCAAGCCCATATCTGTTCGTAACACCTTCCAAATATGCGCCAGTTAAAGTCCAAATGCATGGCGCATAGAAAAGACACGAAAGAGCGAAAATTGTGCCTTGAAAGAAGGCATCATGCCTCGTTCTGGTCAGATTCGCGGTTCTATCCTTGATCGTGGGAGTATAAAATGTGCCCCGCCTTCCCCTTCTCCGACAACTTCACTTCACGTGAGATGGGTTGGTGCAGGTGTCTGTACGTCCTCCCAGATACGGGCAGGCTCGTAGACGGGTTATCTTCAACGCATCAACCGGATAGTTTCTGACAGAGTTCCTTTACTGCTTTCAGGTCAAGGCAGAAGTTAATGGATCAAAAAAACTCAAAAAAAAATGTTCGAATAGACTCCTCCGTCATACATTTTCTTCACCGTATATCGAAGTAAACTTTATATGTATGTACATATAGCACCCGTTCTTTATGTTTTTACTATGTCTGACTAGGACTGCTGCCCCGTCTGCTGAGCGCTTTTAAACGGATTTGTGGAGGTTTCTCTCCCCTATCCGGCATGCAAACCAAGAAAGAGAATAAAATTTGGCGTAAGATTACGGTAATCGCCGATAGTACGCAAAGACACGACCCCGCTAGGTGAGTGCCTTGCATTTACGGTTGCCGTGTTGTCCATGTTTACATTTCTGTTGTTTTTTTTTCTTTCACAAGAGTAACATGTAACGGGGGTGTTAAATGGGTTGGAGGGAGACGCGGCGGCGCGGCGTCTGCGAAGCGCAATGGCGCTGAAATGAACCTGGAAGGAGCTCGTGTGCCAAAAGTTGGATTTTGCAAAATCACAAATCACAATGTTTGCAGCCTACTACTTCTACTAGACTCAGGCTTAGACCCATCAGGCTTGAAGAACGACGCCGCCGCGTGGTCTACAATGTATCCCTTTTCCTATGTTCGGCTCTCATGTCTGGGGG
>MU888029.1:0-13109 GCA_036418205.1 Ostertagia ostertagi
AAAACTTTTTTGACGGAATGAAATGTCTGTAAACATGGGAACAGAATTTGCAAAGAAATCCATGGGGATTCCACTCTTCTTCTTTACTTATATACTGTGCTCTACAGTGGCGGTCAAAAGTGTTCGCCGAAACGACCAAAGATTGATATACTATGTTTGCTGGTGTTTTATATTGCCAAATCCTAAAGAATCAGGATATTCAAAAAAATTTTTCGAGGCTACCACTGATTGATTTCTGGCACAAGGAAGAGAAGCAGGGAGAACCGTTTCACTTTTTACCGCTACTGTATTTCCGCTCAGTGTACGTTCTAAGGAATACTGGCCACGGATTGAAATAGTGGAGGTGCATACAAAACTGGCCTGGAAGGTACACAGAATTCGGAGCGAAACTGACGATGGGGCTTCAACTGAGTGGAGGGCTCCATACTTAGCAGTTTTTCCTAACATGTGATCCGTATAATTGCGTGCTCCATCAAATACTCAAGGAATTATGAACTTTTTTGATTCTATTAATCGCTTGCCTGAATTAGTATACCTGCAATAGTCTACCGGAAAAACACTGGCTTCGTAGTCTCGGCACACTACGCCGTCCGATCTGCTGGGATCATTTTTCGCGGTGCTTGTTCTATTCTTATAACTCAATCAAAAGTTTGACAAAGAGTACCAACGAGAGCTGTTCACCTTCACAGCACTTTCGGCCTTGAACTTCGCGGGTGAACCTCATCCCCAACACGAAGAATTTGGAAAGTCTGCTGAGCACATATCCATTCTTCGAGCGCCAAATGACTGGAATAACCCCGTCGACAACAGCTGGCCAGCTTACAAACGAAGACATTACCCTGTTTTCGAAACCAGATGCTCGTCGAGTGCAGACTATACAGCACAAGTTCGAATAGAACATTGTACCTCACCTCCGGAGTTTGAACTACGACTACAGTAAAACATACACAGCAGATTTTGTTGGAAACTTACAAATATATCTATTATGCGTCAAGATCCACCATGAAAGGATCAAAATTTGTTGCCTCTTCTACTATGGTGCTGTGAATTGCGAATCTCAAATCACAAATTGTTTAGGATTGTCGTAGTATGAGACGGTGTGAAAATGGTGCGATTTCGGCGTTTATTATGCCGGCAATGAACGCTGAATCTGCGAAGCAAACAAATCGCTACCGCTAGCCGAGAACTGACCGCCCGTCCGGTTCAGAAATCAAGTGCCGATCGCCGATCTGCTTTTTCATTTGCATTTTTTACTTTTTCTCAGAATATGCTCAAGAGACACATTAAGCACATATGCTTGTAACCTAAGTCACATATAAACTATTTAGCCACATAAATTTTGTACCTAATTTTTTCTATCAATTTCACTTAAGATACCTTGTTCTGGGGCACAGAGGAAGGTTGGAGGTGTTGCTTTTTGACAATCAGTTCAAATGGCGGTTACCAGAGAGGAATTTTCGACGCTCTAAATGAGTTGTTGTAACTGCCAATGACCCTAGAGACTGAAGTTTTGGTTTCCCTCGAGACGGAGTTCCATGTCCCGGCTAGGTGACACGGACGCCTGTAGCTGCTCTCCCTGGAATAAAAACTTGAACAAGACCTTTCCGTGAAATAAAAGAGCATTTCGGACTTTTATTGGCTTAGTTGGGAAGTAAGTCTTCGGTTCACTTCAAGTGGCCGAGACCGACGCGGACATGTTTTCCTTTGATGATGGGTTGTTTATGCTGACCCGAGCTAACAATTTCGAAAACATCACGGACCAGGGGCGAGCAAGAGTTGAAGATCGGAGCTGCTCACTTCTTGAGCTGCGACGTGCTCGAACTCATGAACCCATTTCATTGCGTCAGCGGCAAATAACAACGGCGGCTCAAAGTCTGAGATGTACACACTTGCTCTCCATAGGCATCCAAATTATACGGCAAAGTTGAACCTAGGTTCAGGCTGGGCTAGCAGTGGAGTGTGCAGTTCAGCTCAGGGTCGCTCTTCCGCTATGAGATTTGTGTCCTCTTGTTATGCTCTCTATTATGACTTGCTTCTGTTTCCATGTTTGTTATGGTGGCACACTTTAGTGTTGTATTACTGCTTATATTGCTCTCTGTGGCGTCTTCATTGCTTGCTCATTTTTATTTCCTAAGAACTCTGTAGAAAAGACCTTAATGAACGTATTTAAAGGTTAATACTCTATAGATAGGATTCCATAGGACAGAGGCATGTGCAAGCATTCGCATTACCTGTTGATCAGGGGCCGTAAGGTATGCTTCCCCGAAGGGTTAGGGGACGAAAGTTCCTTTAAATTTTCTCTGTAGTCCCAACTGGGATTGTCCTGATAAAGGGCCTACATCTAATATATGTGTGTAGCTTAAAGTAAGCATGCATTGAAAATAAAGAAACAGTATCGTTCAAAACAAAAAATTTAAAGGGACTTTCGTCCCCGCAACCATTCGGGGAAGCATACCTTACGGCCCCAGGTTCAAAATTTAGTCGCTCAGGCCCGTTGTGTTATCTACTCTAGGTTATTATAACTCGGCTTTTTCGCTGACTTTTCCACTCTGTAATGTCATTGTGTAGGGTAGACGAGCATCCATTTTTAGAGCTCTTTCCGCAGCTAACGGCAGTTCAAACTAGCGATGGTAACAAAGTGATCCGCATTCTCGGACCCTAGAAGTACCATTTATGGAGAAGCATGCATCTCAAGAAACCTGCTTTTTCTTGAATCATGCTTAAAGTGCTAGTCATCAGTCACCCTCTCTTTGACGTAGGAAATGTGCTGCCCACATAGGGTCTTCTGAACACCCCCAACGGTGTAGGAGTTGGAGAAAAAATGTATAGAATGTGTCCTTTTTTTGGTAAAATTGTAGCTTTTATTTGAAAATATTGCATCCATTCAATTATTCATGCCAAAAGAATGAGAGTGGGGAAGTATAACTTGCGTCAAAGCTTACAGGTTTTTGTTTACCGTATTTTTTATACACAACCACTAACACATTCTTTTCTAGAGTTCTAAATACATATAAATAATGTATCATGTATATAACTCACGATTTCGTTTGAAATTGGCATTTGAATTTTCTATTCATTTCGAACCTTTTTTCCAGGTCAAGCCTCCTTCCAGCCATTCACTATTTCATCATAAGATTTTCTCCAGAATAAGCTTCAGATGCGTAACAACTGCGAGAAGCTTCCTAATGTCCTAAATTTAGAAACTTTGTTAAGGACCCAGTAACCATCCAATTGGGAAGTGGGTAGATCCTTCACACTTTGTTTTTTTTTGCTTATATTTATTGAAGTATTGTTGAGCTGTTTGAATATCAGGCGGAAGAGAGGACGGTGTGTACCCATACGTGTGATGTTAGTCCTGCTCGCTGTGAACTTTCATCCTCCTTGTCTGCGGGTGCAAAGTAGGCAAATATTGTAGTGGCGAGTAAATGCATCTAACGAATCGGTTCACTGAGAGGTTTTGTAAACATCGAGGCTTGGCTACAAACAAAATGATTCAAAAAGACAGAAAATTTCTCAAATACCTTTGATGGAGCACTGTTTTTCATTTGTGGGCTGGACTACGGCAAATCGAGAAATAATTTGAGTTACTGTAAAGCTTCGTAATTCCAGTGTATCTGAGCCGATCAAGAAAAATCAGCTGTGTGCTTCAATATTTAGGGAACAAATGGAAGCTAGATAGGATCAAGATATACAGGGCACGTCAAACTGGGCTTAGCACCTCTAATGCTCTCTTTTTGACTATGGTTGCGAATTACGTAAATCGGCCGCATACTCAACCAGTTGATTTTCATAGATGTTGGGAGTTTAAGTACGGCGGTTTGCTCATTGGTTAACGCGTGGATTTGAATTGCTCTGTTCTTTGGAAGAAGAAAATGGGCCGCGTCAATTGCTTATGCCATCCTAAAGTTTCTTCAGAATTTCTCATGTCTCTAACGCTATTCAGCTACGGTGTGCATGTAGTACAAATGAGGAAATCCTCCACTATGCAATGCACATAATAAAGGATAAAGGATAAAGCATTTGCCGTTGATCAATCCCTTTTTGGGATGCGGCACGCATTCTACTTCCATTTGTACATTCGTAGTGGCGTTTGAATGCGATGTGGCCTATACAATGACTTGCGGGGGCCAGCCGATGTACAAGTCAGTGTTTTTTATCCTCCCAGACAAGTCTGGTACCAATTAACCGACCCCGGAGGGATGGAAGGCTTGGTTGGCCCGGGCGACTCACGACCCAGGATTTGATCCCCGGACCGCTCGCGTGGTAAGCGTGCCACTTGTCACTACACCACCGTGCCATAGATGGTGCAGCATAATAACTAATTAGTTCGGAATAGCCCTTATACTGGACGGTAGCAGCATGAAAACGCTTTATCAGAGAAAGAGCTGTGTGCTCACTTTTGCGATCGCTCCTGCTGCTTATTGTAGAACTCATCGAGGAGTGTATCCAGGCAAAACTGGGGAAATTGAAGTGCTCAAGGAGCCTTAAATTCTCATTTTCCCGCTTCGAATCCGTGGTCAACTTTATTTGTGGTCTCGGCTCCCGCGAAGCTCGAAGCGTTCACGCTCACAAAGTCTCTGTTCAGAGAGAGAAAATGAATCGTACTCACAATCCGCCTAGTAACCATCGCCGAACTTGGGTAGTAGACGAATTGTGAGTACGATTCATATTCTCTCTGAACAGAGACTTTGTGAGGCGCTAGCCGAGACCACAAATAAAGTTGACCACGGATTAACGCGGGAAAATGTGAATTTAGGCTCCTTGAGCACTTCAATTTCCCAGTTTTGCCTGGATACACTCCTCGATGAGTTCTACAATAAGCAGCAGGAGCGATCGCAAAAGTGAGCACACAGCACTTTCTCTGATAAAGCGTTTTCATGCTGCTACCGTCCAGTATAAGGGCTAATATTCCGAACTAATTAGTTATAAATGCTCCACCATTTGTGTGCATTGCATAAGTGGAGGATTTCCTCATTTGTACTTACATGCACACCGTAGCTGAGAGACATGAGAAATTCTGAAGAAACTTTAGGATGGCATAAGCAATCGATGCGCACTGTAGTATCTGTGATCCAACATAAGCTTGTATCTCTGCCTGCAGGGGTTTTCGAATTCAGATCAGATTGGAAATTTCACTCTTTCCCATGCTCAAATAGGCTGTCTATTGGAGGGTTTTGAGAACACATAGGTCTCGTTCCAAAAACCTACACGAGCATTTTGCAATCGCTACGCAGCTCGATTTAAAAATTCATGGCGATATTTTCATGTTCTCATTGCCAGCATTTCTTGCCATAATACTTGAAATTTTGCATGGAATCAAACCAAGCCATTTTTGCATCGACATATTCAGGCTAAGAGATAAGAAGTGGAAGCAATTAATCAATTCTTTTATTAGTGCACTATCAGTCTCCTCTTAAAACGCACAGTAACATCTGAGGTGCTACGGTCCTAAATGTAACTATGTATTCAGAGAATCGTAGCTTTCGCAGACCAAGTTTCGGTCGGCATTATACGACCCATAAGGAATGGAAGCTTTATGGAACTTGGCGAGAATAAATACCGGATTTGATCCTCTCTTCAATTAACTCAGCAGAAGGCTAGAAATCACGCAAAACTTTTAAGTTGAAAAAACCAGTGGTAATTCCCCATCAGCGATGTAAAACAGGTCAGATAAAACCTTTGAGAACGTATAATAAGTAAAGCTTGATTATGTCTAATCACGCCCGGCTATGCCAACCTCATACGCTCTACGTGTTCCAATGTTGTCAAGCAGAATATAGAGAGTGTGAAGCCGAACTCATGGGATGACCGGCGGGTCGGCACGATGGAAAGCTAACTGGTACGGTTCGATCCGCTACGAGCCGCATGTATTTCCTCAATTGTTGTATTCTTGTGACAATGCCATCATTACAGGGTTTTCCTAATCATGCCCGCTATACATTTCGCCCTCCTTCATCATCTTTCAGAAGCTCTTTTTCGAATTCAAGCCCATAATGACCTACACAGCCCATATTTAGATGTTGTGGCACCGCATACTCGAAGTTCTGCAGACCATGTCAACGATACGCTCCGGCGTCCCATCGAACGTAACTCTCCCGCAAACGATTCTAGAACGGATCACTCGTCCAGGTGATAAGTGCTTCATTTTTGTACCAAAGATAAGCTTATGATCAGTGAGGATGAGCTGCAAGTATCTGAGGGCATGCGGCTGCTAGCATTATAATTTGAAAGTTTGACAGATGTCTTGTGAAAGTTAGGCGTTGATTATAGGATGTTTTGCTTTTCACAGGGATTTAGTTAAAAAGAATTTGCTAAGGGCTGATCCGCAAACAGCTCACCATACTTGGGCCAAAAGCTTCGACTGAACTTGATAGTTTCCCAGCCCCATCTGATCGATCCAGCCAGTGTTGGTTCAGGGTTTGAGTGGAAAAGAACCACCACTTTTCATAGGCAATAATGGCATCGGTTGTGGAAGGAACAGGATAGAAAATATAGAGTGAAGCCGTGTCGATCTTGCGATTGCAAACCGATTCATGAGCATTTCTTCGTCCAAATTTTAACATCTTTCGAAGGAAGGCAGAACTCTATCAATTGGGTGCCTGAAACGTCAGAGTGTGGTGGTCACATACCACCATAGCAACTTTACTCATGCGGCTTGACTAATGGGAGAACACAGCAGGTCCAGATCAGACACCGAATATTTCCTGTAGCGAGGAGTTTCTTCCAGGCCCTAATCTCTTGTATTTAGTTAGGCGTAGGAGATCTTGCCATAATAATACATAGTGGAAGGCGAGGGAGAGATGTATCTCGAAGCAATTATTAGTCCTGGCTACGATCGGTTGTGGCTCATCAGAGGCTCGTAAATCAAATTTTTAAAACTTATGCTTAGTTCTTTCTTTTCTCATCTACAGCTCGGAGAAAACAGCTAGGGTGGGCGTGATTTGGCCATAGGTTACTCCACACAGTGCGCTCTTGGAGGACACCCTTAACATATTAGAAATCGCCACATAAAATTTTGGCATGGGGTCGAAAAGGTGGCACGAACTTTAGGGACATCCTAATAGTCCACATTCTCCATTCAAGAATTAGATCTATCTATAAGTAGCATGTGAGACAGAATATTCGGCTGCCGTGAACCTCACTCCGCGTTTATGATTGGGTTATGCAAACGCAAGGGGAGACGGCATGCTTGTGGGTATCTTATCAATGGTCAGGAAGAGGGCATCCTTATCGAAAGAGCGAGGATGTGGAGTGTCTAGTTGCGCAAGACCGGCTGCATAATACAAAGATCTGATAAGACATATTCATAACATCGATGTTCGTCACGACGATTCTCTATGCTCTCCTTTGCACTGCCAACTTTGTACCACTTCTCGAAACGGGTTGATCCATTAGTTGACAGGTAGTTTTACTTAGTGATAGTGGTTTTTCTATGAGAATACCAGTACGATTTTTTCCAGGCCTTAGTCTCTTAGGCGTAAGGGAATCAAGTCGGTGCTAGGCTCGGGATGCCATTACGGTTTAGCCGCACATTGTAATGTAGCGAGACTCATCAACAAACTAGTTTTTTCCAATTTGCGGCTAACGTTGGGAGATGTTTGGGGTCTGTAATGACGTTTTTCTATTTCACGAGGAGGGATTCCCCAAAAGCGTTCATGAGATAGCTCAGGTTTTCAATAGGTTTTTGGGAAGGCCACTTTATGTTAATTGAGCTATGAACATTCGAGGCCAACTCATAAAGTGTCCCTAACATCCAATTTTCCTTTTAAGCCAGCGGAGTCCTTCCTCGAGCGCAGTGTCCGGCTGCGGGCAGATATGGGAAAGGCCCTCCATCAAACTGCACTCAACCATCTGATCCCAATAATCTGCCACCCTCTCAACTAGAGCAATGGTTCACAAAGGAAATTTTCGAGGTATGTTGAGCTACATATATCCAATAATTTGTTGCACTATCTAACACAAATTCAGGACCTTTTCCCATTTGCCAACCTTGGCTGGGGATCAAATCCGTGCCTACCATATTCATATGAAGCGTTTGTGATCGCTGCCAGATATTTCCCGAATTTCGGTACAAGCAGTCCCAATTCGGTAAGTTCCTCTTGTTCGTGTGAAAATAGTAGAAGTTGTTCAATATCAGTCAAGACAATAATGTGGAGCCACTGGGATGCCATAAAATGGCATCGGCGTTCCAGAACGCCCTAAAGGCACGGGTCGCGATTAGATCTTCAGAGGAATTGTCTTCTTGATTGACGTAGCATGGCCCCTACTCACGGGGGTGGTGGCGCTGTCGCGACTTCAAAGTGCTCGACAAGGACGCTAATGTCTTCGTTTCACCGCTGCGTCCACGTCCTCCCACATGGCCTACGGCCAGCTTGAACTCAGTCTTTAACTGCTTCAATATGCTGCTCCTGTCTATGCTCTCACAGCTGAATAGTGGGTTTGAATACCGTGATCTGCCCGCTCCAATTTTGTAACACGGTATGTTGATCCCGGAGTTCCCTACCCCTCCAAGGCATAGTCCTAGAGCACTTGTGCATCGTTTTCAGCATTTGAAGCTAACACAACAGTTATTGTTTATTCGCTTTTACTCTAGCCTCTCGCGACAGGGAACATAGAGGCAATTCAGGTGGTCACGTAATCCTCCCACATATGAGTTGAACTATAGCCTTGTTTTCCCTTTCCCCAGAGCGCTGTCTCTAATTGTAATTGACTGCCTGAATGCGCAAGCTAACCTTAGGTTTTAGCGTTGCGTTTTAAAGTAGAACGACTAACTGTGGGCTGGCAAGCTGCCATGTTCGGCCTTGCTCCTTCTGGCGATGCTTCTTGTCGTAATCCTTAGCAGATTTTTGTTCATTGTTTTAAATCTATGTAGATTTCCCATATCCCTTTCTCTCAATATGTCATCATCTGAGAATTCGCTGAGTTAATCTCAAAATCGATCCTCCTGACCTGGTACAAACTTCTCGCTTCTCAATCCCTATCAGATTCCTTTCCCAAATTCCTTAGCGCACCCTCTTAGTCCCTCCTGTTCGGAACTAATTCCAATTTTGCACAATTTCGTCACCCCTGTATTTCAAACAATATCAGAGTAAAGTTCATCCGTCATCATTTCTGTTTAGGTTTACAACTCCGACGGAAAATGCGCGTAGGGATCTAGCCGCATTCTTCGCGCACGCCGTGCAAGAAACCGGAGAGAACAATGCTGGACTTTACGAGTGAGTAGACTTATTCTGTCATTAATTTGTCATGGACGTTGAGCAGGCAATCGACTTTCTTTTTGAAAAAATTTTGAGTGATAGTTGTCTTATGCGGGAACTCCACCGTCGACTATGTATGCGCTTTTGAAGGTAGTGATTACGATAAACTAAATGTGCACGAAGGAAGTATGTTCGCCACTGCACGCGGTGGCGGGAGGGGGGGGGCGAAGGAGGCGAATGGTACCATTACCACGACGACGAGAGCGCAGGATGAGGCCCAAACCCAAAAAAATGCCAGCCGCAGCCTCACCATTGCACCATTGGAGTTCCTGCGATGCCGCTATAATCGCCTTTCATTTCATTTCGGAGGTGTATTTTGTATGAACCAGCCTATCTTGTAATCTTGTCGTGCTACGTGTTCCTCCACGGCACCCTCAGAAACATCCAATTTCTAGGTCGTAATTTCCTCCGCGACATAAGACCAACTTTGTTGCAAGTTTCCGAAAGTAATTTTCTGCTCGTTTGACCGCTGGCGCACCATTAGCACCCCCACTTCCATTCTGGGCACACCTAAAACTATAATATACTCGCTGGCTTTGACCCCTGCCGCTCTGAATTCTCTACGTGTAAAAAAGGCTCGGAAGACCTTGTGTTTTTGGCTAGAGTGATGGGTATCAGCCCCCTCCCCTCCCTTATTATTGAGCTTCTCTGCCTCATCTTTGTGCAGTAAGGAATATACATAGAATCCTCTCGATTAATTGAAGCATACCGAAAAATTCTGAAATGATGTTAATAGATCAATTTTCCAGCGGAAGGCGCTCCTGAAAGACGCAGCCGACTGCTTTTACCGAGGAGGGTTCTACAATTGGTTCGAAGGCGGCCCCACAAGCTCATTTATGGATCAGGCTTCACCAGGTTACGATCCTAAGGATGGCGCCAAGTGTATAACAGCAGGAAGGTGAGCCTTGAATAGATTTCGAAGTCTGGTGGCAGTATTAGAGGAGTATTGGTTGAGGTATTGCGCCGAGTCAGCTGAGATCAGCTATTTCTTATCCATGTTCGAACAACACAGTCGGCAATTATTCTACCGGATGCTATTTTGGCCGAGGAGCTATACAGGTACTGTAATAATATATCCATATCTTACCTAATGGGATTCTACAAGAACTGTCTGAATCAAATAAATCGTCCACAGAAAATCATGGTTTTATCTCATCCATAAATAATTGGCTTGAAACCCATCATTCACGATAAGAGAAAAAGAAAAAAATTGTGTTTGTTTTGGTAAACAATTCGAAAAACCGGAAGGACTGCTACGCGTTCAAATTCCCGCCGTACATCTGTCACAAATGTTGGCGACGGGAACGATTCCACTTGGTTCTCGGAGTGCCTTCACTAGGAACTCTTTTGGCCTTTCCCACCTATGGCATAACATTTCTTTTCTACTGCATCCTATCATTCAATCGTTTTCTCTCTATTGCCAATTCAAACACTTTAACCCAATTCTTTCATTGCGTCAACAATACTTAGCCAGACAAAGACGTACTTTTTTCCATGCTTCACTTGTCTCTGACCCTCCTGTCCCTATGTTTGTTCAGTCTCAAAAGCCGAATCTTCGTGCGTGATTCTTTGTAACTTGTCTTCAGTGACCACAACTTATGTTTTTAGCTTGGGAACGAATGCAAGAAATTTCCGTAGCGACTCTTTCAAGGGAATGAAAACCAAATGTTTTAAATAGCTAGTTGTTCCCAAAATAAGATTTTTAGTCCTTCTGCCAAAAATTTTCTATGGAAGGGAGAATTTATTGTACCACACAGGAAGACGGGCAGTCAAAGAGCAAGGTTGCATACTTTCAGATCTCATACAATTACAACTACGGTCAATTCATGGATTTCCTAAAAACTAAGAATATCAGTGTCGACTTGCTCAGTGAACCAAATCTGGTACGAATTTTTCTTGGACACGCCTTGAATAGGAAACTTATGAAGTGAATCATTTCAGATTATGACGAAAAATGGATCCTCCCTTGGCAATTCTCGCTTCATTGTGGTTTTACATGACACCACAACCTCCGAAACCAGCCATGCATGATATAGTTATGGGTAAGGCTGTCGTTAACGTCTCCACGTACGGCTTTGGATGAACCTCGGCATATGTAGCTTGTTGATATCTTCTTTGAAGCTCCTCACGAGGTTGGCAAATAACTTTATTGGGCTTACGTTTCGGCGGGGATCGCCTTCTTCAGAGCCTGAAAGGGTCGAAACAATTTATGACTACCCGACCAAATGCCTCAGCAACCCTACTGAAGTTCGAGACCAAAGAATTCATCACGTAATCCAAAGGTGGGCCACCTACCGTAACACAGTCCGGTCCTCGAGACCACCCAGAGACCAGCAGGAAGACGATCGGACTGTTCTTGATTCAGAGTCACTGGTGGAAGGCCACCCTTATGTAGGGCCTCAGTTCCCGCGTATTGTCTTCACCTCTATGTCGTTCTATTGTCGTTCTGTCGTTATCCTTTATTCCACTGAGTTAATTTTCTCTCGAATGAGAGGCGAGCAGTGCAGCCTGCGATATCACAATTCGGTCTGCACACGGCTGCAAGAGAATCTGTGTTATGGGAAAAACAATAGAATTGAAGCGAAACTCAAACTATTTCTTGAAAGGAGAACAATGGACTAATAAAAAAGACCTCTCTGGGGTCACTTGAAGGCACCGATGGATATAATTGAAAATTCAGCGAAAGAGGCGAGTGTGCCTTTTTGATGTAAAATTGAATGCAGTTACTGCGTTTTGCTGTACACCTAACTCTGGCGATCATCGCCTCTTCCAGGAACATGGAACAGTGGTGCCCAAAATGCAGCCGTCGGCTATACTGGCCCAATTTTCGGACCCACCAGTCTCATTATCAACAACGAATGCAACGGAGAGGATATGCAAGAGCCAGGAGGTATGAGCTAATTGGAAGATTATCTATAGCGAATTGATGATAACGACCGAATTTCCAGAAATATCATCTTATGAAATGTTTATTTTATGTAAACTGTTTGTCAATAATTATTTTTTTATTGAGATGGCCCACTGCTGGTATAACACTGTGGGGAGAGCATGTGAAGGCTTTGCGCTGAACGTCTTGACGTTTCGCGACTTGTACGTTAGCCGACCTTGCAGTATTTGTTGCAGTCCAACTCTGCAAGAAGTGGTTTTCCATGTTCGGACAAAGACATGTTTAGGCCGAAATATACAAGAGCTTGTACCTATGCATTCGCCTTCGGTAAATTGGGTAATTTCAATAATTGAAGGTCCTGGAGAATCGCGACGTATAAAAGCATTCAAATGGTTCTGTGCGTACTTTGGTGTACCAGCTGGAGCTGACAAATTGCTCAGTTGTAAAGGTAGGTGATGGAAATGTACCATTCGCAGAGAGGATATGCTGCACATTGGCTAGGTGCCAAGCATTCATTACCGTGCTGCTTCGTATTCTGAAAATCAATACTGATCGAAGCTGTCGACTTGTAGATATGCCTGTAAAACTGGATGCATTGCGTTACAACTACAGTTATCAGCCAGACTGGGCGACCACTTGGAGGGATGAGCCGTGCAATTGCGCCCCGGCAGCGTACGGAGGTGAGTATTGTCTGATTTTTGAAATGCCCATATCCGTTTTACAATTCCTACTTTATTTACGAAATTGAAAGCGTAAGCGGCTCAGATGACGGCTTGACTATTGACTATACTGGTTCTTGAAAATGCAAGCACAATCGCTCTCAACACCGCATAACTGAAAGTGTAAAATGCGATGCTTCAGTTTCGCAAGATTCTGGGAACTCGTGAAACGTCATAAGGTTAAGGATGAAGGTAAAACATTCGAAGATGACCAATCTCGTTTCGGAATGCGCCACATATCTACTT
>MU888035.1:0-13716 GCA_036418205.1 Ostertagia ostertagi
GCAATGATGCAACACTGTTTGGAAGAACATTAGCATGAAGTTTTTGATTCCGTCGTTGCGCGAATTTTCAGAAAATTGCTTTATTCTGAAATATTCTCGGTTCCGTCTTTCTTGAAACCTAGGCATTGTTATGAACACTATCGTTGCTATTGTATCAAACTGCTTTTCGATGGTGGAATCTCTGTTTAGCCTAACTTTTCGACAAATTCGTCGTTATCATAGGCCTGAAGCGTTTTGAAACTTCAAGTGCTACCTATCCGCTCAACACAATTACGCATTCAGCCGGGTGCTAACCATGCTATTAACCAGAGAGTGGAAATCCTAACAATGGGTTACTCACCGCAACTCACCAGTGCCGATGACCGCTCAGCCACTGATATGAAGAATCAGTAGAATAAATGAGACCAACCGGTCGTGCACTGCTTATAAAGAGTGTACGTGCAGTGCACGACGTTCCATATCATAGCTTGCAGAGAGGGATATAGGGCAAGAATCGGCAGTTATGGAGATGCATTCATTTCTGTTGTTCTTTCATATTGGGTTGTCTCATAATTCCTGTCTCATTTCTATTCAATTTCAAATTTCTTCCGTCTAAGACCGTTTCATTGCGAAATACGTTAGTATGTTGAAGTATGCTTCAAGAGCCTTAACAGCATGGTTTCGGAAGCGCAAGCCCGTAACGGGTTAATCAACTAGGAATAAAAATAGGTCAGTGACTATAATGAATGATTATGCTTTACGATCCTCAAATGAACTCTGTAGCAAGGAGGACAACAGAGAAGATCAGCGCTGTGTTTGACCCAGTCTCTGCTACTGATAGGGTACTGAGCTAGTGGTCCAATCGCAACGGCAAAGACGAAACGAGCTATGAACTTCAACCTCATACTGGGCCTGCGGTCATTTTTGATGAGCGCCCCTTGCACCCTAAATTGGGAGTGCCTCCGGACGTTGCTACCAGGGTATTGTAGCAGATACCTGAGCGCAGCCGATGCACCAGCACACGCCATCAGTATGGCAAGGACTGCTGCAGAATGAAGTTTGATGGAAACCTTATGGTCCGGCCGACCATGAGCGAGAAGCACGCCTGACCATCTGGGGAAAATTCATTCTGGGACGGCAAAAGCAGAGCCTTCCCTAATCGGTCACCAGTGGAGATGAGTCATGAGTCCACTGCGACAACAACATGCGGCACGTCTGATGGCTACCTCGCAGCCAGGAAGCACCAGCTCAACCAAAGCCCGAACTCCGTTTTCTGAGAATATCGCTCTCGTTTGTTGGATTCGCTAGGTGGCCTGGTTTGGGAACCACTTCAATGTATGAAGACAAGCATTGCTAAAGTCAGCGCGGAATAGCCTCTAGGCTGGCTTCGGGGTTGCGAGGGAATCGTCAGAAACGTCTCAGATTCTCCTTTCTCCGAATGTACGCCAGACCTCACATTGCAATGCCAACTCACCACGTTCTGAGGGAGATAGCCAGGGCCACGATACCTCATCCACCATATAGCATTGGCATCGCTCTATCGGACTATCGATTCCACTGTGAAGAGATAAAACTTGAATGAACAAAAATGTCAAAATTGAGACAGGAATTATGAGACAACCCAATTGATTGTGTTTCCTCATTAGAAAGTTTCAAGGGTCTTTCCTTGCACCGATATCGTTTTCATAAGCTAGTATCGTGCACTTCACGTCGAAGTCGTTGCCAGCATGACTTTTTCTTCTGTGCTTACCGAGAGGTGCATTCGTGCTTTCCCTTATTTTGCTAGCCAGATCTTTCACACGCACTAAATGTCTGACAGATTGTCGATGTCCGACGGGCGACCTTGCTGCTGCTCAGTCAGCTCATGCGGTGCCCACTTGTCCAGCTTCCTTACCTTTCCAAGTACCCTTCAGGCGCTCCTGAATTTTTGGTATGCTTGCACCTGGTTATGCTGCTGGCCGTGGTAGAATTGTTTGGAATTTTCTTCTGCCGGGTCCTCAGAAGGATGTCATCAGCAGGAAACAGCAGCCCATAACCCCCCCCCCTCACTTTTGACCTTGTTTTCTGGACAATCTAATATTTTTTCGTCTAAAAGCAATATGCGCATTTTTTTGCTTCTTTGTATAAAAAAGCAAAAAAAGGCACTGCTCTCTGAATTCTCAACTTTGGGAACCTGATGCATTTTGCCTTGCCAATTGCACGAAAGCCGAACTGATATCGAAGCTCTAGACTTTTTGGCACTCCCATACTCCCATAAGTGAGGTCGTTCAGGGTGTGGAGCGCTTTTTCAAAACGGTTTTTGCATGCTGTAGGGGGTGTCACATTGGAACTACAACACTGTGTTTCATTTTCACTGAGCGGTCCCCGAAGGCCAAAAATGGATCAAAATTTTTGTTTAGATTGCGTGGTTTTTGCAGCCTTGGAGTGACGTTTCGGGCTTGCAGAAAAGAACACCTGCATACTAAAGGAGTAACCCTATACACGCAAGTGCAGAGGGGAATCCGGAGTGCCGAACTACGCCAACGATCGAAGATCAGGGACGCTGCCGTTTTCGCCAAGGAATCGAAGATAAGGTGGGCCGGACACGTCATGCGATTTTGCGATGACCGTTGGACCAGAGCGGTTACCGACTGGATCCCTCGGGACGTCAAACGAACACCTGGACGACCGCCGGCCCGATGGTCAGACTTCTTCACGAAAGCTCTGAACGAAAGGAATGAAGGACATCGTGTCCCTCGAGCGAGGAGGGTCCACTGGACAACTCTTGCACGCGACAGGGACGAATGGAGACGTTGCTGGCGCCCGCTCGAGCAATTCGATGATCAACGGGACGACAGGTGATACAGGTGATTATTTTCAAGGGTTGGCTGGAAGAGCACGAACATTGGTAACTAAAAAGAAGTGCTTTCGTTAATTAATAACCACTTAATCTGTTAGTTAAAATTTGACATGATGCAAAGAATTCAAGTTAGAGACAAAGACAACCGACAAAGAAAGAATTTCCAGTTCTTAAGCTCTGCAATTACCAAAGAACAAATAGTGTTGAATCACAGGTGGTTCAAGTGATGAACATGTGTGTTATAGAAGGCATTAGTCATCATAGTTTGGTGGAGTAAGCTGCCAACTTTCAGTTTCACACTGTAAGACATCCTATTAGTCATAGAGAGAGAGTATGAAGATCGTCATCCTACTCGTGAAGTTGACATAGACAACACTCGTCCTGTAAGGCTCCGCCCCCTCGCCGCACGATTAGCCGCATGCGGCGGCCACGACGAGGCGCCGATATCTGTTGCACCGCTTATCCACGAATAGCCAGCAATAGCTGGCTACTTGCTAGCAATTGCAATTGGGGCAATAATGAAATTGTTTTATGTTTTGAAGGTAGAAGGAAAAACGTAGAAATCCAGCGTAGTCGGCATCACCACATCGACTTGCTTGAAGGATCGACCTCAAATAGTCCCGGTGGTCCCAAAACGACCGCAAATGTCTGCGCAGCCAATCACGCACTCTTCACGAAGAAGTGGGCGGCCGTACCGAGGCTCGGTGGATCCGCCCACTTCGACGGCGTTAGACCCCTTCCAACGCCTTTCAAAGGTAAGTTTTCAAAATCAGTGACATTTCCTATGTACTTGACCAGGGCTAGTGCACCCCTTAGATTAACGATTGAACCCCTTGGACTGTTGCTAACTGGCTAATGCTGGTAAGCTTGCTGAAACTCAATCTTGACCTGATTGTTCACCGTGTGCAAATTTGTTTACGTCGAAACAAGTTATGGTGGTTGCCTATAGAAGTTGGCATGACAAAACTCAGCGAAACATATATTATTGATGATTTTTACATCATTTGTTATACATATCGAGGAATAGATTCTGTCACTGAGATTAGAATAAACTAGAGGGATCATCTTCTATCTGCTACCGTACTGCCGTCGTGCCTTCTCTCGAATATCGTTGTAGAAGCATTGTTTCATCTGTTCGAATCGTTCATAGCATGGAACATACGAGTAGTCGAGTTTGGTGATTCTGCATTGAAGCTACGTATGAAAATTTGGTACCGGGGAATTAGTGTCCGACTACTTGTCTGGCCGTTGATCGCAGAATGTCAGACATTTATACCCGGCAAGAGTGGTCGTGACTCCGTTCCGCCGACAGCACTGAAATTGTGAAATACTGCGCTGCTTAGAGTCCATGAATGATTCTTCTCCAGGTTGCGCCCTGCACAGCAAGCCAGCAGAGAAGTTGGACTTAAAGCAACACCCAGCAGGGTGGGCGTTTGGAAACCGCCGCAATCCCTCGCCGATTTCCACTTGTTGTTCAGCTCTATTCAAAAACCTTAAGAAGTGTGACTGAATAAACTCACTCTGGAGCTGAAGTGGGCGTGGTCGGAATCGGCTGAGGGGATTGCAGTCGTAATGTTTGTTGTTTGTTGTTAAATGTAATGTTTAGCGCAGTCTGGACCAATTTTTCAAAAATGAATCCGAGAGCACAGCTTTGAGAATTTAGCGAGTAATTTTCGCGATAGTACTCTGGAACTTTCGTTTTCACTGTTGTGTACGATTCGAGTGGAAGACATGAAGTGGTAGGAGAAAGCTATGTGTCGAGAGATTGAACAGCCATAAAGACCCCTCCTCTCTCAGCTCTCCAGCGCGAAACTCCCGCTTTTAGCCTTTTCGTAACAATCCCTGCCAGAAAGGACCTAAAATCTCACTTTTTCTTTACAAGGCCGGCTGATGAACACCCCCGTCACAACAAATATGCCTAAAGTCTTTACAAATCCACTATTGGATAGGAAAAGCTAGGGGAGGGGAAGTGTGGAAGAAATCCGAAGCTTTACGAATTTTCCGTAAAATTTCCGGGAAAAATTGAGTTTTTTTTTGAATTTTTCTTTCTAAAAATTGCTAAATCTCTCCGAAAAACTCATACCGTATCCATAATCGGACTATTTTTCATCTCTCCGGAAAATCCACCGTCGATTTCACCGATTGCTACCCCATATTCCACTCCCCTAAGAAATATGTGAGACTTACCCTTTGTTATCAGTGTTGGGTTGGTACTACTTGATTTCAAGCCCGGTTTCGCACCATGGAAGTTAGAGATGGTTTTTTTTTGCAATATTACTCATCAAACTACACTGGTGTGCAAAACTTAGGGACGAACGTAGCTTTTCCAACGACGTGTTACTGGCGCGTAACATGACTCTATGGAACCTAACCACACATACAAAGAGCTGCCACAGGGCACTAAAGAAAGCAGTTAACAGGAACCGTTAAACGGTCCACAAAGCTATCAAAAGGTTATGATACTTCATCTGTCTCGTCCTTAAGTTTTGCACACCAGTGTACATTCACGATCTTCTTGGAGCAAAACTCCAAACACCCCTCCCCTGCTTTTCGCTCTCGCCCATTCACCTTGCATGTACGTTGAGGAGGTTGGCTCACCTGGCGGAGAACTTCAGGACACTTCCACGTTAACCTTGCCAAAAGCCCAGCTATCTTTTTTCCACGCCGTATCTCTAAAGGTCGAAGATCGCCATCAATTCGTTCCGGGAACAAGGTGCGATTCGAATTACTGCGACGCAGTTTGGCCCTTACGAGTATAATTTATTGAAAGCGGGTAAGGCGTAGCAGCAATGCAAAATGGCTGTTTACTTCTCTCAAGACTTATGGGTGGGATGGTGAAATTTCCAGTGTTGATCAATCTTTCTGGGATGCGCCACGCAAATTAGTTCCACTCTGTGTCGCTGTGGCATATGAATGCGGATTTGCTTACACGCACAAGTAATTTTATAGAGGCCACATCGCATTCAAAAGCCACTGCGAATGTACAAATGGAAGTAGAATGCGTGCCGCATCCCAAAAAGGGATTGATCAACGGCAAATGCTTTATCCTTTATTATCCTTTATCTTTATTCCGAAGTGGCAATTCGGTGTACAATTTGATCTTTTGGAACGAAAGTGAATGTAACAAATCGGCCGTGTGGGTGGAAAACATGGTTGGCTGGGATGGCATGCGATCCAGGATTTGATTCCCGACCGTGCACACCACTTACCACTACACCGCCTTCGCCCCGAGCCTAGCAATTATACAGTTTAACAGGCTCCCTCAGGGCAGAATTATCTCATATGCCATCTACGCTGGTCTGCTAACGGCTGTTAATGAAGACATTCCAGTAACGCTGGCATTCTGTCAGCTTATAAGCTCTCACAAGATTCATGATGAGTGGGACGAGTCTGAGCATGTTGTTCATGCAACCTTTGAAAATCAGGGAAGAAAGAGAAATGTAGTAAGAGAATGTTGAAGATCTACATTCATTTATTCGAGAAAAATGAAACGAATGAGGTTTGTGAACCTGACTTCTAGTAGAATTTTGTTAAACGGGCCCTATCCATGTAGGCACTATCTCAAAATACGGGGCATTGTAGTGACAACGCATTCAAAATCCACGTCAAACATCTATTTTTTGTTAACGGGGACTATGCCTTAGGCGATGAAGGAGAGAATCCAGAATGTATGAGCAATTTCAATTTTCCCCCCAAAGTTGTGCTTTCCGTGAGCTGAGCTCTCACGAGGATGCCCATGACTCGTGAATTGCGACTCTACTATGAGTGAAGTTTTCAAAAAAGCTTAATAAATACATTTTCGGTTCATAGAGGCGTGGGAGCTCATGCTCTTCTGGTTTCTGGAAACCATGCTTTGGCCCGTTCACGATAGATAGTCAAGACCCGTTGGCTCCAGCCGCGCCCTTCACGCGCATCACTAAAGATTTCGAGTCAGCTTCAGATAGAAAGGAGATCGACTACAATGATAAACAAGCAGCGAGACATTGTCAAATGCTGACAAAATTGGATCACTTTGTTGCCGCGCTGTGCATTTTTGGTGGGACTAGCGAGCAACCACGAAAAGAGGTCGCTCTGAACTTGCTAACTCGATGGCCGAATAATAATGCCAACTACGCGTTATGCTTCGATTGCCGTAACCATATCTAGACAAGGATTAAACGGATACTGCCCGCTTCAAGTGAAAACCTCCAAACTAGAAAGTGAGCGGCAACCATCCGGTGTGCAGAGGTGTTCAGAGGTGTTCTGAGGTGTTAGTTTCCAGGTTTAGAGCCCTAATACAGTGCATAGTTCATGTTTTACCGTAAAAACAGCACAGCTCTCCACCACCTACCACTTCCGATGGCGCTCGTACTACCCCATTGCACAATCGCAATTACTAGCTTAAAACCGTAATAACTTCGTATAGCGGGTCTTTTGTAGCTCAACGTTCCAATCTCGCACCCATCGCGTTATCCAATGCCTTATGAAACACAGAATGCTCTGAGGTTGCTCGTACACGTCAGCACAGAAGGGATTCGTAGTGCTGCACCTCTACAGCGACCAGGTCAGCTACCAGTCAAGGTATCGATGATCACGTCATGCGATCAGCTGATGTTCGTTGGACCGGAAGTATGCCAACTGGCTCTTCGTTGGGGTAAAATACACATCAAGACTACTGTCAGATGATCAGACTTCCTTAGTGGAGAGCTGAGCCTCAATAGATGATTTGCGAGACTATGAGTTCAGCCGATATCTCTCGGCCTTTGATATCATATTCCCAGACCTTTACTACCTTTGGGAACTCATGGGGGGGGGGGGGGGGGGGGGGGGGGGGGGGGGGGGGGGGGGGGGGGGGGGGGGGGGGGGGGGGGGGGGGGGGGGGGGGGGGGGGGGGGGGGGGGGGGGGGGGGGGGGGGGGGGGGGGGGGGGCACTCCATTTTTTCTCCAATACTCAAGATAAGGATTAGAGGGCTCACGACACGTAATCGACTCATTTAAAGTAGACTTCTGATAAATATTGGTGTAATGGGTGAGAAACCCTGAAACGTTTTCACATTTCCGCCTGCCATGACCCAAGGGAACGGTCCTGGACCAGGAGAAAGGACACCTCCGCAAAGCTCCAGGGTGGATCACCTGTGCAGAAAAGTGGATGGGATGTGGGCAGGTAGTGTGGAATGTAGGACATCCACCGGTCCTTATCAAAAGTACGCTCGAAATGAGTCGTTCACTTATTATCTTATCCGTAGTGTTCGATAGCCCAAAGAACTGCTCTCTAGTACTACGGATAAGATAGCAATGGAGTGGCCCCCCCCCGAACTGGAGTTTCACCCTGCGAGTTTACAAACGGTATATGCCTACCAAAAAGTGCAAATTTTTAGTAATTTGCCACAGATTCCTTCATTTCTCCACCAAAACTTGCGATATATTGTCATGGAGAAACTAATACAGTATCGCGTCACAAAAGTGTTGCGCCTAACACTGTTCGTGTGTTTTGACAAAACTTTCGCCCCCAGGCAGGGCATTCGCTTGGGTGCGAAAGTTTGCTTCAAAACACGAAAAAGTCAACTGACTGTTCCGCAAGCGCGAACTGCGGCCGAAAACAGCACCGTTAGCATCAAAAAAACAAGTCAAATAACTTTTGTCTGCTGGTCATTCTGCACTCCTGCAGGAAGCAAGCAGAAATTATATGAAGTCTCTCTTCCTCTCCTTCATCTAGACTCTTAAACAGTCGAGGTTTTAAAGGCTTTAAGGCATTTTTCATCAATACTCAAAGGGCACTGCTTGAGCCGAGAAAGTGACACGGAGAAACAATGAATGCACGAAAAAACGTGTCGGTCGGAACGCTTGACCGCTACTTTAGATATCGTTGCAAACCTCGGTATGATCTCGTCCTTGAGCGGCGCAGAAGTGCATGTCAGCGGTCGCTTCAATAGGACATCCATCTGTTTTGAAGTACATCGATTGGAGCTGGAATAGGTTGACGTTAACAGAGATCAAGACCATTGACTTGTTTCACTTCTACTCCTTCTGTTTCTGTTCCCGGCACTAACTTCAGTCGGGGGAAGGGCAGATGACTCGGTACAGGATGCAATTTCCTTTATCCTCGACCATCGCTCTCTGCTGTGCGAGAGTAGAGCCGATAGTGAATGTACGCGCGGAGAGCACAGACGGCTCGCGGGTGGCGAGAGTGAATATCCGCGCGCGAGAACGTAAAGGATCAGGCGAAAATCCTCGACGTGCCGTTGAGGAATCCTCAAGCAATATTCACCCTGTGGGTACATCGTATGCCGCGCTGGGCACTGTACGTATTCTTTTAGCAAAAAGGTGTGTACTAGCACATCTTAGCTGTTCACGCATGTATAGTTACTCGCCACATATTACACCCTGTGAATTGGCCACACCCTCTCTGACTCACAAGTTACTCGCCTCGCAGTGATGGATGCTGCGCTAAAATTTTGCGTGCCGTCTGCCCCTTCGCAGCTATGTTAGCACACTGTTTTTTTTCCTTTCGGGCAGCACCATGTACTCTGGTTGTTGAATGCGATTTGATTTGTGCCACAACTTGAGGGACCTAAAACACTCAGTGGTTTATCCTCTAGAGCAGATCTGGTACTATTAAACAACAACCCTAGATGAAGTGGTAGGGAACAATCCCTTCAGTGGATAGGATAAAGTTGCTCACGAGCATTGCAGAAGTGCTGTTTTTCGCGACTAAAAATCGCCGCGCCAAAGGGGCGCGTAGCGCATCACAAAGTGAGGCTAAATCGAAGCCAGTTTGGGCAAATGGTAGAGCCATGAGCAAGCTGGTTGAGGAAACTCGTCCAGACACGCCCCTCCGCACCCCAACAGTTAGGGGGAAGCTTCCTGGTTGAATGCTTCATTAACAATTTCCTTTGCTTTTTTCATTTCAGTCAGCTCGTTTTTCACACTTTCATTACCGAAAGTGATACCACATCATGATCCGAGGCTGTGTCGCTTGAATCAACCGCGGAGAAAGGGAGGATTTTGTTAGTCTGGGCGAGAGTGGAGCCGGGGACGTGCGCGTTTAATGTGACATACGTGTCACTTACACAGCGTCCGATCCCACAGATGGTAAGAAATTATGACGTGCGGGACTTCGGCTGGCCCATGCTACAGGTAGACAAGAGAACCTCTAGGTGAAGGGATCCAGAAGATCATTCAAGCGGAAGAGGTAGCTTCCGAGTGTCGCGGGAATGTCAGAGTCCCGGCAATAGGAGGGCAAAAATTGAATGGAGCGGTTCGATGACGTCTCATCGGTAGTCAGATGCCATGTACCTCGGGCGTCGGGGGTGTTTTGGGCATCAACTCAGAGCACTCTTCCACCGTGCGCTAATGGACGTTATAACCGCTCGCCCTCCAGTGATCGTGGCACTGTCTTAATGCGATCCATAAAAAATATTGGTATATTTTTCGCGCTATCCCTCCTAACGTTAGTCCCCAGTAAAAGGCCCTTTCCACAAAATTCGTCAAATTCTTGATATTATAAGATTCCTAAGTCTGGGGAGCGTAGTTGATGGTATTCTGGTAGTATTTGATAGTATTTCGGGCGAACAATTGTTGGCATCGCCTGCCGTCTCTCGCCTCGCTCAACTGGATCTCGCGACAGTAGGCCAGATCCGTTCAGCTCGAATCCGGTCCCTCCCCTATCCGAAGCGAAATCGGGGGTCGATCGTTCCGTTTTGGAAGAACCGAGTCAGCGATTTTGAGTTATGCAATCCCATTGGAAGGACGCCAGCTGTGCCAGCACTATCGCTTGCAACATTCTGCCTAGAGTGTGATGCTGTAAGCATGGTAAATACCTTTGATAGCTGGTGGGGCAAACTGGTGCCGGCCAGCGTGACTTGTGCCGCACTCGCCCGGAAAGCGATAGGGGAGGGTTCGAGTGCCGCTCGTGGCGAAAGCTTTTTTCATAACCCAGCACATTTTTGTGAAACTACTGTGAAAGAGGCACAGAAGCTTTCAACTGACCGCATCCCTTGTGTAGGTGTTGAAGTGGCACTTGTTGAGACATGCATCTGGCAGTCCTCGTTGCTCACAACACTCACGGAAGATGAAGTTCGGATTCTGAAGTGGCAGTTAACAAAAGAATTTCAAGCAATTCTCTTGAAAATCCCTTACCACGAGTTTTTGCAGGGTGCTGTTATCGATCGGATCGGTTTCCTTTCAGTGCTGGAATCCCTCAGTTTTACTTTGCCTATTTCACGCTTATTCCGTAGATATTTCTTTCTTCTACAAAGTCCTCTTCGGCGAAAGTCTTGGCCGGTGGCGAAACCGACTCTTCTGACTCATCACTGATGAAAATTCCATCCTGAAAAAATTTTGGCTCAAGGTATTATAGGAGAGCGAAAGGAGGAATCGTGACAAAGAAGTACAGTTTTTCTTAGTGCAGCGAACTTCTGGCGATATCCTGGCACATCCATAGTGCCCATCAGCTGTAGCCGGCGTTAAGGAAGTCCGACCATGACAAGGTACAGCCGGGGCTGATGAGCAATAACCGCCCCCTCCACACACTCCTGATGTGAGACACTGAAACGGTCGCCAACTATTCAATGGTTTTGTTTGCTTTCGAGCCGATCTGGGCCTCAGCGAGGACTAATCTGTTATTACTGGGTTATATTAGGTCGGTCCATAAGTCTTGCAACAAACTACATTTAATGCTATAGAATTTTAGGGAGAACTCCTGAAAATCCGCAACATATTTCCTGACGTAGCATCAACCTTTGCAATTTCAGCCAACGGTCCAGCTCGTTGTCTGCTTACTTATTATGGATATTACACCGATTTCGCGAGAGGGCTCTCTCGATGCCCTTAATTTTTACGAGTACTGCTTGGAATGTTCCGCAAGTCATGCTAGACCAAGGATTGGCCAGAAGATAGGCGAGGGCAAGCTCTCTCAAACCACAGTGCAACGGCGCTTCACTCTGCTCAGCGTTGACTTTTTTATTTGAAAATAACCCACACTCCAACCACCCTGTGACTGACAATCACGATGCTATATCTGACGGCGTTGAAAAGGGATCTGGATAGAGTATCGATCATTTGCTAGAGCGATTCCGATGCGACAAGGAGACAGCACTGTGGCATCTCCAAAGACTTGTGAAGATCCGAAAATGTAGAGTTTGGTCCCCACGTGCCTTGAGCCCGATTCAGCTCCAAACACGATCTGACACCGTTATGTTCAAGTCGACTTACTAGGGATTCTACGATTGACCATCCATCACATTTGCCGAAGATGAGGAGTGGGTACAGTTTACTAACAAATGAACAAGCGGCGGTAGTCCAGCTCAAACGCTTCGGGAGATCTTATTGCTTAAGTTCAACCTCGTCCAAGTAGGGCCTTCTCGGATTTTTGGTGGAACACGGGAGGAGTTAAGCTCTGGAAACCCCTCCGTGTAGATGTCGCAGTCAACGCGAAAGTCAACTATCCACAGCTCGAATGCAACGCTTTTAATACGAAAGAAAAACAAGGCAAAGTTTGCTTTTGTATGACACCGTTGAAAAACCTCTTGCTAAGAAAATTCAGGAAAATTTCGAGACTCTGGGACGGAGAGTTCTTCCGTATTCACGTTATAGCCCTGACCTCGAGGCAAATAATGCCCTTCTGCTCCCCTCTCCAAACCATCTCCTAGAGAAGAAAGCTCATCCTAACTATGATGATGTCAAAATCGACATCTGATCTTTCTTCGATCAGAATTCAGTAGAGTCCTACAAGGGAGGCATCGAGCAGCTACTAGTGTGTTGGCAATAGGTTGTAGATATTGATGGAGGGTAGCATGCCGGATGAATGGAACAAAAAGATAATGAAAATATTAAATTCAAAATTCGGCCAGTTTGTTGCAAGACTTATGGACCGACCTATAAGTTTGGTATTGCTACGGAGGGATAGCCCATTACCCTCGCGGTACGGCATGTTGATAATTGGTTAAGGCTTATACGACGAAGTATAGCAAAATTGGGCGCTATCGCAAGATATAGGGGCATCCTCTAAGACTAAGCCTAGAAGGGGCAGGAACTTACCAGGGATGCTTCTAACTTCCCATGGAACTTTGGATGGAGACTCCAGGCAAATCGGTAGAGTACTGAATACTATTCACAGATATGTAGACCAAAACTGCTACGCGACCTTTCTAGGCAAGTTGTGAGCGGTCAAAGTTGGCAAGAAATGCAGTAAAAAAGTGGCACCAAACTGGCGCCAGATCGCCTCTGTCTCAAAACTCATATTCGTGACCAGGCCATCTGTTTACCCCTATAGGTACTGTTTCAGAAAAAACTAAAAACGCCGATGCGGTTAGATTAGCTCGCCTCCTATACTGACGCTACCCTTCCTGTCAACTTTGACCGCCCACGATTTGCTTGGAATGTTCACGTAGCAGTTTTGGTCTCAATATTTGTAACTAGCATTCATTACTCTATTGATTCATCCCAGTCTCCATTCATAGTTCCATGGGAAGTTGGAAAGCATTTCCTGGTTAGTGGAAAATTGAGATTCGCTCACGAATTCTGAAGCTTCCCTCCCTTGTCCTAGGGCTTAGTCCCTTTCTGAACAAAAAGCTGATGTTTTAAGCAGCTTCTAATGCATTCTCACCATGAATGCCCCCACATCCTGCGGTAGCGCCCAAGATGGTTTATGGTGACCTCTCAATTTTACCGAGAGCTCTGATCAGAGGGCCCATACGTCATTGGTAACCCAAAGGGGTATGGCGCTCGAGAACCAGTTTTGTTTTTATAAGTTACTCGTTTCAGTAGTAGTGTAGAGAGTGCCAATACCTTCTTTTATCCCACAACGACTTACCTGAAGTGAAGAACGAACAAGAATACTATATACAAGAATTTCTACAATCATCGGCAGTTGTTGAGAGATCAAAAGAAATGGCCTGAAATTAGACAATATGGCGACG
>MU888038.1:0-10800 GCA_036418205.1 Ostertagia ostertagi
TATCGAAATCTTTAATATATACCCTAAAATCCCATAGATAAGAGCGGTCCATAGATATTTTTTCAAAAATAAAATAAAAATAAAAATATTTTTTCAAAATCATTTTTTACCGGTAAATTAAACCGCTCTTATCTATGGAATTTTACTGATCGAATGGGCTCTTCAAGTTCTATCCAGAGATCAAATTCCGGCATTTCTAGAGAGATTCCGGCAGAAATTCCGTTAAAATCGCTATTTTTCTATATGAATTGTTTATTAAGTGGGCGGGGTTTAGAGTTGAGGGACGGAGCTTCTTCTAAACTTCTTCTCCGATTTTTATTTATCCATCCATCAAGTTAGAGGGGTGACTGCATTCAATTTCAATTTCATTCCAATTCATTTTTCACCGGTAAATTAAACCGCTCTTATCTATGGGATTTTAGGGTATAGAAATTGAAGACTTATGAAGGGGATTACATGATAAAGTCAACTTCATTTAGTGCATAAGAAAATATTAGGTCGGTCCATAAGTCTTGCAACAAACTGGCCGAATTTTGAATTTAATATTTTCATTATCTTTTTGTTCCATTCATCCGGCATGCTACCCTCCATCAATATCTACAACCTATTGCCAACACACTAGTAGCTGCTCGATGCCTCCCTTGTAGGACTCTACTGAATTCTGATCGAAGAAAGATCAGATGTCGATTTTGACATCATCATAGTTAGGATGAGCTTTCTTCTCTAGGAGATGGTTTGGAGAGGGGAGCAGAAGGGCATTATTTGCACGAGGTCAGGGCTATAACGTGAATACGGAAGAACTCTCCGTCCCAGAGTCTCGAAATTTTCCTGAATTTTCTTAGCAAGAGGTTTTTCAACGGTGTCATACAAAAGCAAACTTTGCCTTGTTTTTCTTTCGTATTAAAAGCGTTGCATTCGAGCTGTGGATAGTTGACTTTCGCGTTGACTGCGACATCTACACGGAGGGGTTTCCAGAGCTTAACTCCTCTCGTGTTCCACCAAAAATCCGAGAAGGCCCTACTTGGACGAGGTTGAACTTAAGCAATAAATTCTCCCGAAGCGTTTGAGCTGGACTACCGCCGCTTGTTCATTTGTTAGCAAACTGTACCCACTCCTCATCTTCGGCAAATGTGATGGATGGTCATTCGTGTAATTCATAGTAAGTCGACTTGAACATGACGATATCAGATCGTGTTTGGAGCTGAATCGGGCTCAAGGCACGTGGGGACCAAACTCTACATTTTCGGATCTTCACAAGTCTTTGGAGATGCCACAGTGCTGTCTCCTTGTCGCATCGGAATCGCTCTAGCAAATGATCGATACTCTATCCAGATCCCTTTTCAACGCGTCAGATAGAGCATCGTGATTGTCAGTCACAGGGTGGTTGGAGTGTGGGTTATTTTCAAATAAAAAAGTCAACGCTGAGCAGAGTGAAGCGCCGTTGCACTGTGGTTTGAGAGAGCGTGCCCTCGCCTATCTTCTGGCCAATCCTTGGTCTAGCATGACTTGCGGAACATTCCAAGCAGTACTCGTAAAAATTAAGGGCACCGAGAGCCCTCTCGCGAAATCGGTGTAATATCCTACTATATATAAGCGGCTAGCGTGTGTCTGTTGGTGTGTGTGTGTGTTTGACCGGAAATTCATAGCTCGAGTCACAGTAACGATAGCGCAGTGGTTCTTACATATGTTATAGGGGTGGGATGGGGACACAAGTGGTACGTGATAGGAACTGATAACGACTGATAATAGCTGATAAGAGGGGCTAGAAAGCGAGCATCGCCAATTTCGTTTTGCCGTTCATATTGGTAAAAGAGCGTCTATACTTACAAGTGTTATGTGGGGCGGTCCCGGGACATTGGTGGTACATGATTGGAAGCGATAGCAACTGATAATGGCTGATAAGATGCGCTAGAACGCTGAAGTCGTCGATTCCGTTGCCTGGCTCGCGTTGACACCAGAGCAACCATACTTACAAGTGTTATGTGGGGTGGGACGGGGACATTGTTGGTGGGTGCCAGAAACTGATAACGATTGATAAGGGCCGATAAGGCGCGCCAGAACGCTGAAGTCGTCGATTCCGTTGCCTGGCTCGCGTTGACACCAGAGCAACCATACTTACAAGTGTTATGTGGGGTGGGACGGGGACATTGTTGGTGGGTGCCAGAAACTGATAACGATTGATAAGGGCCGATAAGGCGCGCCAGAACGCTGAAGTCGTCGATTCCGTTGCCTGGCTCGCGTTGACACCAGAGCAACCATACTTACAAGTGTTATGTGGGGTGGGACGGGGACATTGTTGGTGGGTGCCAGAAACTGATAACGATTGATAAGGGCCGATAAGGCGCGCCAGAACGCTGAAGTCGTCGATTCCGTTGCCTGGCTCGCGTTGACACCAGATTCCACCCCCCCCCCCCCCCCCCCCCCCCCCCCCCCCCCCCCCACCACAGCATCCATACTTACAAGTGTTATGTGGGGTGGGACGGGGACATTGTTGGTGGGTGCTAGAAACTGATAACGATTGATAAGGGCTGATAAAAGGCGCTGGAACGCAAGTGTCGCGAAATTCATAGCGCGGGTACCAGAAGTCATCAGGAGTTGATTTCAAGATATGATACAGGGGTGGGACGGGAACATACTGGGCGGGGGACAAAAAGCGATAACACCTGATAAGGGCTGATAAGATTGATCAGGGTAAAATGAAGAGCCGCTAAAGTTGTTATCTAGATGGCGACAAAAAATACTATTTAGTTTGCGATTTCGTCGTTGCCATCGAGATTGCTTAGACCGCTAATCTTTCCGAGCTTTCTGGGATGGTCGGTGTTTGTGCATAATGGGTGTTGGTGCTTCTCTTTCAATGCCATAGACGTAACAATGGACGTAAGAATTGCAACCGCTAGAATATCTCAACATCCAAGCATGATAGTTGTTCCATGCATAGTCCTGATAGCGTAAACAACTATCGTGCAACTTCAACAAAGGTATTAGTTATCTGAGCTTATTCGGCCGCTAGACCATGTTAGTTTCCGAAAAATGATGGACGTTTGTGGGGTTGACGAGCTCCCGTAAATAATTTGCTTTATCACCAGCAGTATAGTCACCTTCGTTGATAACATCTCTCAGATTCATCAAAAGCATGAGTGCTGTTCAACACAAGGGCCCGGCTGTGCTCATTTTTGTTACCGCCTATGTACTTTGACGCGCGGTAGCGAGCGAAGCCAAACTCATTAAACCGCTCAACTTTAGGGCCTGTTCATACTTTGAGAACTTGCGAAGATGCGAAGATGCGAAGATGCGATGATGCGACCGAGCGATTCTATCAAATGATGTGCGTGCATATTGATTGACTTGACTCCGCCCATAGCGTAACTTGCGAGAGCGCGTCTGGATTGCAGCGATCGCGCGAGGCGAAGATGCGAAGAAGCGACCAGCGTGGAAGGATAAGATACGCGTCGACAGATAAGATGCAAGTCTATGAATGAATCACTGATCTTTCTTTGTTTCGCTGCTACTGCTGCTTATTACTCTTTTCTTCTACGGTCTATTACTTTTCGACATGTTTTTATTGACATGTCGCCGTTAAAGTATTCTATTTTGGATAATGTTCTCAATCTGCGTTGTTTTACCCTGGAAATTCTTTAAATATTAATATATTGGAATTTCACAGCCGCATTTTTTGAGTAATACGCTGCATAAGGGTCAATCTTCTGGTCAGGCATGAATATAGTTGAGTTTAATATGGTATGGATCGCATTAACGAGGGAGGATGAGCATGCATATAACATGAGTACACTTGAACTTCAATAATACACGTGGTCCACATCAACGAAACGCTAGCTTCATTCCCTGTTCTAACATGGACAGAGCGATGTAATTCTGCATAAGTGAGAACAATCACAATGAAAACAACAAAATATAATGACTGCGGCAGGGGCCAAATAAATCAACAACCCGAATCGAACAAAAGATCGTTGATTGATTGATTAATTAATTAATTAAGATTGATTGATTTCTGATGCGGCGCGGCGCGTGCGTCTCTTGTGCGAACGTGCTACCAATCGCTTCTTCGCAACTTCGCATCTTCGCAAGTTCTCAAAGTATGAACAGGCCCTTTAGGGTTGCGAAGTGTGTGAATGTAAAGCAAAGATAAGCATCAGATCTCACTTTTTATAAGGAGCATATTTCATTTTCATTCTAAGGCTAACAGCAAAACTCTAATCACCGCTAAATTGTCAGGATTCAAGAAAAATGCTAGGTGTTTACGAGTTGTGATAAATATACCGACTCAGCTTCGCATTCACGCGCATGTATGATGGACTTCAATGAAAGTGACGATCCTCCAACCTCAGGTCACTCCACTGCCAAGAGCGTTTCGGCTGAAGCCTACCGTGTTATGCCGGCGCGATAGCGGGCGAAGCAAAACTGGTCATTAATAAGTAAACAGACAACGAGCTGGACCGTTGGCTGAAATTGCAAAGGTTGATGCTACGTCAGGAAATATGTTGCGGATTTTCAGGAGTTCTCCCTAAAATTCTATAGCATTAAATGTAGTTTGTTGCAAGACTTATGGACCGACCTAATAAATATTCCTGATGTGATTCCTTTTTATTTATAGAAGTGGTATGTAGAGAAGACGTTTTGAAGCTCTACTTTACTTGTTGTAAAAAGAACTTTGGATGAAAATCGAGTTGGAGGGAGAGAGGACTGGTAGGAAGAGCCAATCCCTTGTTCATTTACTTCGCCCTGAAACCAGGATGAGGACGGTCTTAATGCTATGGATTAAGAGCTTTGGGACCACTTCATTGATAAGCACCTTGTATAAAGGAAAGGCCCAAATCAACAATGAAGAAGCGGAGAGCTTGCTTGAGCCAAAGGGACAATGATCCGTGCGTGGTGGCCTGCAAAGGATGGCGACGGTGTGGCCCCAAGCCCCACTTTCATGAGCTTTTACTATTCGGAAGAAAGGACGGGAAGCCATGTTGAGGAAGAGGGGGGGGAAGACACAGTCCGCACCCTTTTTGACCTGTCCATTGAGGTTCTATCAGAAGGCATATGTCAATAGTACGCGTGTGAACTTCAACTGAGCAATTCTAACCTGATTTCCCTGTGACATTGTACCTGGATAAAAGAAAATCGATGTCAGGACGAGCTATCCATTATGTTACCAAAGTTGATCCGACATTTGTCCTTTCCCGGCGCTGCAGTGCTATCTATAAAGCTAAGCCTTAGCGTCCGCAACGCCTGCATGGCAGCGGCGATTCATTTGTTTGTTAGAATCCTGAGGAGCACCAACATGATGTAGTGATACAATGCATGGAGTGCGAACTGAGACTGCCTTACTTAGCACAATTGTTTGACAACACGAACAGAAACAAAGTGCACCCAGTAAGACAACATTTACATGCGTCCGCCTTGATTGATTTTCACAACACTCCTATACTGGACTAATTACTGAGTTGTTCATCGAATGCATCTGTCAACCACCACAGGCCAGGTAGGCTAGACGTTCTGTCAAACATTGAATAATGCTGAATGTTAGTCAAAAAGGTTGACATACACCTAGGAATTTGTTCATTGATTGAACCGTTGCGGCCACTTACAAGACATAACACCATATGAGCGATGTGCCAACCAAAGCGACATCATAAAAAAATAAACGGGCGTTTTTAAGCCCTAATGCATAAAATTCTGCAGTCTTATTTTTGGATGCGGACACGGAATAAAGTGCTTTCGTTTTTTGAAAGCCCCATGCTGCTCACGATTCTCTTGAAAGGAGGTTCCACGGTAAAAATAAAGGTTGAAGAAGGGTAAATTTTCCTAGTGGAGAGATAGGCGGACCTCCTGAGGGTACTGACCGACGCGCAATTGGCAGCGAAAGCGAAAGATTTGACCTCTGCGATCTAGCATGGCTCACTCTTGCCGCGATTGGTGGGCCGTCCGCCCCCCCCTCCGACATTTGCAGGTCTAGATTGCAGCGAGTGATTAGATAGCAGAGAGAGCGTTAGCGTTGAACAGGGCACAGTGATGAGGGTCCTATCAAATCAGCGGACATGAAAGGGGTCTCCATTTCTCGGGTTTCGAGCCGTTTCATATGGTTTCGTTCTCATCCCTGCTCCACTACCTCTTCCTTTATTTCCAATGAGCTACCCTTTCCATCGTAAAATCTGCCTTCAACATTGGCAGCGCCTTCGACCTGATCGCTTGAAGTAGTCTAGTGAATACAGTGTCCCTCCTTCCTTCTTCTCAAAAGGACTAACTCCCAGTAATATTTCCACACCGAATATTTGACACTAGATTGGGATCACATTCGCGACCGATAGCAGTAAAGAACCATGTTTTACAGTCACGTGAGATTGACTTTACTGTGAAATCGCCATGTCCATCGCTACGTTTCGGCAATCTTTCAGTTCAATCGCAAATACAGTACTTCAACGATGGGTGGTGGTTATCGTAGACAGGGGCCGTTGCGCGAAATCTCGTCTGATCGACCTCGAAACGACCACTTCAAAGACTGAAGCCGCATTGAAAAACTTCTTACTGTCATCTACGATTGCCAGTGTGACCGCAGTTGAAAAGCGCCACTCCCTCAGAGCGACCGCTTTTTCCACTGACAGACCGAAAAAATAGCCGAGCTGTATGAAAGGGCTGACGACGCCAAGGCAACTGTTCAGCCTTCAACTTCGAAAACATGAACTTTTCTTATTCGAATTGCTACGTCCTCTGTTTGCTAATAACCGACCGTGGTCAGACTAATCAGAAATCGCATCTTCGAGGCGGCTGTCGTCGTGGTTTTTTCGAAATCATCACGCCGCTTTGTCGTCGTGGTGTTTTTTGGACGGCGGTCGATTCGCATTTCGCCACCTAGCGAATCTCATGTAGCACATCCACAAAAACTCCACATCATTAGCGGATCAAAGCGAGTTCGACTCTCTTGTTCGACGTTTTTCCTACCACGACGACCTTGGCGTCTTTAGCTGTTGCAACCGTAGTCGCTGGACCTTGTAATTCAAATCTGAATTCCTCCTTGCAAAGCTCTACGATAGCATCCGTGGACCAAATTTGCTCGAAGAACACTTGTCGTCCTTTCCTCAACTGCACCGCAATGCAACCTGAGAGCACTACATCGAATGTCCACTATGACTTTCGACTACGAGGTAGAACTTATAGTAGTCGATCTTTTCTCCTCAACTATCGATACGATTAAAAAAAGTAGGTGGGAGGTTGGAGGAGCCCCCGAAAACGAGGCAGATCAAAGGAAAATATGCGATCAAACCCGGATAGCAAACCCTAGTAGTGTTTTTTTTTGCGTAAATAGGGTTTTACAGTTACGTTAATAGAGTAACAAAGTCACGTTAATAGAGTAAAAAAACTGGTTCAGAGTTTCCTTCTAGAAGAGAAAGGGGTCAAATATTCCTCAGGAAGCCCTAACCTTCTAGTTTTTCTTCAGGTGGTGAAAAATCGCAAAGTAGGTTATAGCAGTTCAAAGCCAAAAAACCAGCACTTTGCTAAAAAGTGGTCTGCACAGAATGCTTGCAAATCGAGTCTTTTTTCAAGGTCGATGTGAGTAACGATTGCCGAGTAACGAGTAATGGTTCTGGCCAAGTCCTAATGGAAAATCAGGTCAAAAACTTAAATAAAATACTTTGCGAATCGAAAACCTGATGACAACATCGGGAGTTTTCAGTAAAATGAGACTCTCTCTGAAGCTATATCCGGAAAAAGAGGACAATTACGCGTTCTCGATGGTCTCGCCTCGAATGGAGGTATTCTAGCGCCTAACGAGCGCTGAAAGACTAACTTCAATTTGTTTCCATTTCAATAGTTTGAAACGATTGGCTTGCACCGATGTGCATGTTTGCTAGCTTCCTTCGTGGTTGTTGAGTTCGAACTCCATCAGCGGCATTCTCCAACCAATATTCAGGCATAGTTATGTCTCAGAAGAGTAATGGCGGCCCTACCATAATACCTGGGGCCGTATGCTATGCTCCCCTAAAGGGTTGCGGGACGAATATCCCTTTAAATTTTCTCTGCCTTTTCAACTGAAAGTGCCCTCATTGATTGAGCCTATCATCTCTAAACCCTGCTACTCGCCAGGTGTGTTAAACGGTAACACAATTGCACGAAAATGAGAAGCTCTTGTGTTGTGTGTAATAGACAAATAAATTGAAAGGAACATTAGATCTATATATAGTAAGTGTTTCGGGTTAAGAAAGATACCGGCCCCTGTATGGCGTGGATTGTCGCTCGCATAATGCGATATTGTGGGGTATCACCTTGCCCCTAGTACTTTCTTAAGATGGCGCGTAATTTTATCACTTGAGCCTCTCAACAATTCAAATTTGATTTCAGGCTACTTTCTGCTAGGTATGTATCGGTAACAAATCCTAACACCGATAGCACTGTTTGCTCAGGTGCCGGTAACGTCAATTGAAAGCACCCTCTTGTTTGCCAGCATAGTTTTCTATGTTTTATCAGCCAATTTCCCTTCAGCAGCCTGATACGCTTCTCTTTAGTTAGCCCAGCTCTGGTAAAAGATTCTGTCGACAGTGGCGTACGAAGCCGTAATTAAAAACCCTGCTACTCCCCCTCCCGGGTTGTGTGTGCGTACAATCCAAACAAATCCATGGTGTAACGTACCCCATTAAACGTGAAAGCTTCAAGAAAACTCCCTTAAGCAACAACCAAACTATAAAAGTACTATTAGACGAGATTTAACTCTAAAGGATGCACCATGCACCCTACCTCTTCAGTCCTGTGAAGTCTTGCAAATTTAGGCGGAGATCTTATTCAATTGCCGAGGCTTGCATCCGTCGTTGTCTGTCTTGTTGCTGAGTTGTATTAAAGCCAGTATTGTTAGTCTGACATAAAAACTAAACCCTGTTTAACGAAGGATATTGCTATATAAAGGCCTTCCTGCATGAAAGTTCCTTTTGTGAGGACCGAACTTAGGCATCTCTATGAGGAGTGTTTACTGCTCTGCTTTTCGCTAACATAGAGAGCTAAGCCCGCGTATATCTGAATGAATACAACACATGTTCGTAGCTGAAATCCTCCCTCAAATGACTCAGAGATTTGTTTGGAGGCCGTTCCAAAAGATCACTGGTCAACTGACATTTAAAGAGTCCGAATATCAGCCAATTCATCCAAGCATGTCAACAGCTTTCAAGGCCAAAGTGCAACATTAGAACTCGGCGGTCGGGAACTAGACAGTTGATAAATGGTCTCACTTCTGCCGACTGACCCGCCGACGGTGGGTCGGTCAGTTCGTCAAGTGAGTTTAAAATCCATGCCTACATGATTCAAGGCTATTCGTCAATTACGATCTATCCCTCTGACCTTCCTGTTCAAGAGGCGAACACCTTACGCATGAATGACAATGTCGTTTCGAATATTTGTCTACTACTAGTTGGGCACACGAATGGTAACGCGAATAAATTTCTACGGTAGACAAAAATCGGCGAAGATGCGCCGGAACGCCATTCGAATACCATTGTTCTCCCTTCCCACGACGCCCCCCTTCACACCCTCTAACCACACGCCAGTTCTGCACTCTTCCCTCCCCCTGGCGCCAGCCCACAGAAACCTCCGCCCTCATTACCACAGAAAACGATACCTTAAAGGAATCTTCCACGGAAAGAGTGATCATTTTGTCTTGTGTGTAGGATTAGTATTATCGAAACTAACGCTTATGTTCCGTTCTTTTTGCTATGCTCATGAGGCTAGGGGCCTAAGGGGTATCGTTTTTCTGTGGTAATGGAGGCGGAGCTTTTTCCGTGGAAGATTCCTTAAACTTGGGGGAAAGGGTGCTATCGCAAGATACAGCATCCTCTAGAATTAAGCCTATGAGAGGCCAAAAGCTCTGGGGAAAAACGAAAACTGCTCATACATCCTGGATTGTCTTAAGCCGATTGTTTAAGGCCTGATCCCCTTCTAACAAAATGAGAATTACGCGGTTCAAGTGCAATGTCGCCACAATGTCCCGTATATTGCGATAGCGCCTGGTGAAGGCTTAGAAATCAATCTTCGGCGGTAGTTAAGGGGAGCTATCTCTGAGTGAAGCCTAAGGCTAGGGCCTTGAATTTCCATACCCAGTTCAGCGATTGTCCACTGGCGTCTTTTTCACCCCTACTGAATCGTTCGGTTTCAATGGAACATGGGTGCAATGGAAACGGGTGTTGATTTTCTCGTCGTCCCATACCATCTGTCAGTCTGGTGTAATTGCGTGCTTTCAGCGCTCCATTGTCGAATGGTCGTCGTCGTTGTCGTTCGGCCATCGACGGTTTTATGGTGGTTTAATGATACGTCAACACGCAGTCGCTGGCCGGTACTGTAAGCCTGTGCCGACTTCGCAGCTGTCATTAGAGTGAAGGGCTTTGTGAAAAACCTGAGCGCTCCCTGGCTGATGTTTTGCAGACCATAGGCGTGATTCTTGAGTCTTATCGTTCTGGTTCTCATTGTTCCGTTATCGTCGCCGCCTCCAAGACTGTTCTTCTTAGTGTTCAGTGATAAGCCCATTTCCCGCCTGATCGCAACATCAGCGAAGCATGCAAAGACCAGGAAACATTGGTCTTTGCAGATTTTCAAACCAAAGAATTCTTAGGAGCGATGATCTCCATAAAAGAGAAAAAAGAGACGTCAACCAAGAAAGAGACACCTTTAATCGCGAGGCTTTTTTGCCACCGAGAGCCCGTGCTTTCACAAAGTTAGCTATGTTCATGCTTCAGATCGATTGATAGTAGTCACAGCTGTTCTGTTCACCAGTAGAATAATCGATGAGCTTGTTCGCTACAGATTCTCTTCGAG
>MU888043.1:0-13368 GCA_036418205.1 Ostertagia ostertagi
GCTGGCAGTAATTGTGTAGAGCGCAGTACAGGCTTCATTCAAGCAAGACGTACGTCGATCAGGCGCACCTCTCCAGTTGATGTCGCTGCCTCTCACACCCCCCCCCACGTCAAGCGTTTTGAGAAGGAGACTCTAGAAGAAGGTGTAGTTCAGAGAGTTAGAGAGGTCGTCGATCTCTGCTTTAAGTCCCACTTCCCGCCCTCTTAGTTAGATGAAGTAAACAAATCAGCTGAAAGTTGGCCACGAATGGTAGTGTAGCCGCACACATTCCCGAATTCTAGACTAGATCGAGCGTAAAATATTTGCAGAAGAAACCTTCTGATCAACCTAATACAACGATCTCAGGACCAGTGATAGGACCAGTACTGCTATACGAATCCAGTCCAACAACCTTCTGATAGCACTTTCAACAAATCCAATTCGTATCTTGGTGGAAAAACCGTGTAAGGACAAATGCATGCATAAAAAATCCACAAATCAACCTCAAAAGCTTAACAGGCAACAAGAGCGGTAGTAGCCATAGAATAATTTGTAAATACAGGTACAGAGATACGTTTATTACTGTGCTATGTATAAACCAGTTGGCGCCGCACGCATTGCGCGCACAGCACAGTTCTGCGGCGATATGGATGGTGCGGCGTGAATTTTCGAATTTGGCCCAATACACTTCGAATATTTGACTTTCAAGCTGAATTCTATCCGATTGCCCCATGCTTCATCCACCGATGGCTTTTGACCTTCCCTCCTTCCTCCACCAATTGTCCGTAATGGTCAACCAATTGTCCGTTTTCCCGGCCTCGGACTGCCTCCGGACCGATTTATGAACCTCGTGGTAAACTCCGCCTATTTCTTTGCATGTCTCACCTATCTCCCAGTCTTTGAACTATCCTGAGCCGATTTATAATTTTGGCGGCGAATCCTGCTCTTTTGGTGTATCCTCCGCACACCATTAGAAATTCACTTCCTTTCCTTCGCCCACTTCTCTCCCGGTCTCCAGGACTTCTTGCAGCCGAGTCACAAAGTTTTGTGGAGAACTCCGCCCACTTTGGAAATGCCCCGCCCACCAACAACAGTTGGCTCCACTCCTTCCACCCACCTCTATCCACCTTTTTCCCGGTCTCCGGGACTTCTTGGAACCGAGTTATGAATTTCCGTCGCAAACTCCGCCCAGTTGGGCGCAGGTCTTCACGGTTCGTGCAGGCATGGAATTCTTAAAAATGAGCAAGGTTGTGCAAATAACGCCCTTCTCTAGTTTTAGAAAGGCGGTCTTCCATTATCTCCACCGTCCTAATAAATGATGCATTGTTCTGTTTCTACTTTCTAGTTCGTTATGTCCTGCTTTACTTTGCTTTGTTTTGTTTTTGAGTTTTGTTTTACTAACTTCTAATCTATTGTACATGCGTCCTGCATGTGATAAATGAAATGAAATGAAACGAAAGGTCTCAAGCCAGTGATTAATGGGTGAGATAGAATCATAATTTTTCCGAGAAGGATTCCTTCAACAAAGCATACATGATCGGCTACACAAATTAATTACTACGTTCAGTCAGTATTTGTCACTCTTATGATTCCTGCGCATACCTGCAATCGTATTGTTTTGAATTTTACATCTACTGCTTTATATTTTAGAACCATTCCACGTTGAAGATTCAAGCAAGGAATCTGCCATTTACCGTAGTCGAATCCCGCCTCATGAGCACCAATATTTCTATAGGCATCTGCGAGTCTCTTCAGTGGGACGCTTCATAGAGTTCGATGGAATTTGAGAACAATGTCTACGAATTTACGAGAAAAAAAAGAAAAAAAAAAAAAAAAAAAAAAAAAAAAAAAAAAAAAAAAAAAAAAAAAAAAAAAAAAAAAAAAAAAAAAAAAAAAAAAAAAAAAAAAAAATTTACGATTTATGGAACCATCTTAGGATGGTCGTGGTCTATTTAGAGTGGAGGAGCCTAGCAACACGACGCTTCTTCCCTATTACCGAGTCCAAGGTAAGGTTATTGTGTTTCAATCTCTCTTGAGGGTGTACGCTTCTGCTTCGGGAGCAGGGTGGGTTTGAAATTAATCGAATTCACAAATATCACGTTCAAAGGCAAATTTCAGGAATAATGCGCTCCACCGTTGCTGCACTTCCATGCTCCTACATCTCTCGAAGGTAAGTTGTTTTTGCGATCAGCACAGCAGGACTATCCCCAGAATAGCGGCGCTGAACCAAGCCTTTATCTGCGGTCTTTGCGCAAGCTGCCACCGTTTGAACGCGACTTGAGACTAGGTTATCGTGAATTTCATGCGACTGCTTGCCTAACCGCCGTGTCTACGGCACGATATTCTTGTGCAGCAAACATTGCAGATTAGTTCTGTGTTTGGTTTTCCTGGAACCTGTGCATTCCGAATATTGTGTTATTGCTTGTATGCCGAACAGGTTGTAATGATGAATCCCTTTGTCGGTCAACGTTTTGACAAATCGACGTCTGCAGGACCTGCGAGTTCATCAGTTCCCAGCAGCCTGCTCGTGTTAATGAGCCTTGACCAATAAACATCAGCTCCACCATAGCAATAAACTTCATGGCACGGAAGGCATAACACAACATTGCGGACTAATTTCTCACACTTCTCTACTATTTCAGATAACTCCGGGTCTCTTCTGCACGTTCAAACAACTCCCTCCTTCCGCAGAGATACAAATTACATCATACCCCTACGGTTCGCCTCACATCAAGGATCACATTGAAGATTGCATGAAGATGTGCTACGAAGATCCGTCCTGCGTTTACGTAATTTCCTTCAAGGTCAATTTCTGTTCACCTTAGTTTTTTGTAAAAATCAAAACTTTGATTGTGTGAATAATACGTGAAGATGCTGAATAATGCCCAGTGGCGAAAAAAAAAGCAAAGAAAATCCGTCAAGAAGGCGCAAAATGGGACCCCTTTCTTTGCCCGTTGACCTCCGATAATGGACGAGCTAGCAACCAATTAGGAGGTCGTTTGCACATGTTATGCTGATAGCCTCTATCATTTCAGCAAGCATCATGCTTTGATTGATAACGCATCCCATGGAAGGTATAGGATACGCACTGGAAGTGGAATACCTCATCAAATGATAATCGAAGGGCGCTGCTGCTGGGGGCGGCACAGGCCGTGGCGGGGCTCAGAAAGGAATGGCAAGCCCAGTACGCTGCAGCTAGCGCACCTTTGGCCACAAAACCCCACATTCCTTCGACCTCTGACTTCAACTGGTGCATGTGTTTCCACACTGCTGCACACACACTATCGTAATCTTTAGCTTTAGTTAGCAGTCCTTTCTAAAACTCCTTCATATGAAAAGAAGTTATCCTAATCGACACATTATTTAAGGCGCGCTACTCAGGCTTTTCTCTTGCACTATTGTTGATGTTCCCATTAGAAAACCGCACACGGGTAATCATGCTTGTATTATAGTGACGATGAAAATCTCTTTATGGTGTCACTAACCATAAGAGGTCTCACCAGCAAAAAATTCAAACTGGGTGGAATAATACTGCTTACAATATTTTTTAATGTCAACTGAACAGCAGTTCTATAGAATTTTGACGACTTCTGCCTGCTTTTCTTTTGTCCTTCGAGAGCGCACTATAGCAATACACGATTCTCTTTTTTAAGGAGGGCCACTGCATGTTTAGCCCTTCCGAAGGCCAAACCATACATGCCAACGAGGTGTGGTACGGTCAGGACATTGGTGGAGTAGTTTATCAATTGGATCGAAACGAGACCGTCATGGTGTGTCCAAGGTTGGAAGAATGGTTGGAAGAGAACCGTTAGGTCAACGGCTACTAATTGAAAGCGATTTTGCCATTTTTCAAGTTGTCGATATTACCAGCCAACAGTGAATTTTCTGTTTCTGTGTTGTGCCGAATTGCTGGAAAATTCAGTAGCTTCTATTGTCTTTTCTAGAGCATTTGTGCCAAATAAAATGTTGAGACGCATTGTTATTTCCGCTGATGCATCTCTGGTCATTCGATTCTCCTAGGACCTGATGTGGCTGCTAGACCAGGGATTACGGCTTTTATGTCGTTTATTCAAGATTTACTTGTTTTTACTCGATTAGCTTCTGAACCAAAATTGAGAACAATTACATTCCGAAAAGGGTACCCAACTTTTTCCCTTGTCGGTTCCTTCTTCCCAAAAGGATGGAAGTGTGGAAACGAAGAGAAGTGCCTCTCCCATTCTATCCTCCACCTTGAAGGCGGTTTGTGCGATGAAGGAGGTGCTAGGGATATAAACGATGGGAGGTGGTCAAAGAAGCAGGGATGAAAAAGAACCCATGTGAATAGCTCGGAACTCGAGAAATGGGACTATTTCCCCCGTTGATTTCCCCATTGATGCGACTATCGAGATGGAGCAGACAAATCTGCTGAATGTTGGCCACAAATGGTAGTGTGGCTGCACACATTCCCGATATCCGGACTTAAAATATTTGCAGAAAGAAACCTTTCGATCAAACTAATACGACGATCTCAGGTCCAGATCTCAGGTTCAAATCCAAAAATCAACCTCAAAAGCTTACGAACATTCAATTTAACAGGCCACATGAGCGGTAGTAGCTGACGAATAAAAATGTGAATACAGGTACTGAGGTACATTTATTATTGTATTATGTATAAATTTCAATAATATTTACATATTTGCCTATCAAGACTGTACTGTCGGATCTTTAGGTTGAAGTTCTATCGTAGACACTCTTGAGTCCATATTGTTTGCCGACTTTTCACTCCGTCGTAGAGCAAGTTCTCGAGCTTTCTTCGTCATAAATAGCAGCTCAACCTCGTCGATTGAACACCCTCGTGTTTCTGGCAGGAAGCAGTAGACGAATATCAGTGCAACCAAGGTGAAGCCGGCGTACAAGAAGAATGTGCCTGAATGGTCTCGGGTTGCAGTTAGTCGTTCTGTACCTGTTTGAGAAAAATGTACGAATTGTGTACGAATTCTGAAGATCTTACCGTATTTGGTGATAGCCTGACCGAGTGATAGATAAGTCAGAGCAATGAGAAGATTGAACGTCCAATTGCATGCAGTCGTTATTGATACGCACGTGCTACGTGCCCAAAGCGGGTAGAACTCCGGCGTTAACCACCCACGGTAGCGGACCGTAACCTGAAGAAGGTCAGCCTTTGTGAAGTCTCCGCACACCGCTATCGTCAGATTTTTGAGTTCCGCGCCTACTGGTGTTGAGGCGCAAGTGTACAGGCCATAAATAAGCAAGAATGAGGTGCTCAATGTTGCTGAGCTCCTAAGTTATGCGCCATGCTGACAGCTTTTATTCAGATCTAATAGTTGTATCATCTGGCACCAGCAAATTATACAACCCCATTTTTAGGTTGGTCAGCTTTTCTTGGGAAGACGCCATGCTTTGGACTTCCATTTGAAATTTTAATGACGTTCGGATCCGGATTGACCTATGAAATGAATTTGTGGTGTCAGTCGGTGTGATTTCAGTATTTCATCAATATTCTAACCTGTTTACTTTGTTACCGGCTGTTTGTTGTCGCAGTTTGCGGTCGTTCAGAAGTTCCCAGAAGCGTGTGAGCACGGGCAAAACTTGTGCCTGTCGTTTCCTGATCGCGTTGCCCTACCGTTGAGGGCACTGCTTTAGCTAACCCAGCTTTCATAATTTGTTTGTCATTCTAGCATCCCAGATCACTCTTGCAACGAATGTCAACTGGTAGAAAGGCCTGCTATTTGACGGACTCGTTTAACCCCAGCCCGATTAGGGTGCAAAGACTTCACTGCCAAGTGCATCGCCCCCCCCCTCCTTACTGGGATCAGTCTCACCTTTTCAGCAAAATAAAAGGATAAATATAAAGCATTTGCCGTTGATCAATCCCTTTTTGGGATGCGGCACGCATTCTACTTCCATTTGTACATTCGTAGTGGCGTTTGAATGCGATGTGGCCTATACAATGACTTGCGGGGGCCAGCCGATGTACAAGTCAGTGTTTTTATCCTCCCAGACAAGTCTGGTACCAATTAACCGACCCCGGAGGGATGGAAGGCTTGGTTGGCCCGGGCGACTCACGACCCAGGATTTGATCCCGGACCGCTCGCGTGGTACTTGCCACTACACTACTTCCGCCCGTTTCAGCACAATAGATCTAGAAAAACCTTGGTAAGGCGCAGATATTACCAGCTTAGCTAGTCGGCTAATCAGCATGTCAAATACGATCAAAATGGCGTACCACTTGAAAATGACAACAGATAAATAACCATTATCACAATTGGGAGTACAGTGTATTTTGTCTGACACGTGTTTGCATCCCATTCATAAGTCGATCCTGAAATCACCCTAGCCATTCTGCTGAACCGAAATCAGAACTTGGCAATCAGAGGGGACCTCTCGCTCACCCATTGCTGCTGGTGTGGCACAAGGACCCATGGACGAAACCGGATGAGCATCATCGGCATTTTCGTTTTTCTCAAGACAGTAACCTTAAAAGGACACCATGAATGAAGGATACCCTGGCTCCTGATTACGCACCTGTTTTGAGTCCTTTCAGCAGGCAGAAACCGCATCGTTCATCCGTAACACAAAAGTCGCAATTGCTAAAAGAACAAGTTATCCTCCTGATCACAAAGCTAACACGATGAAGTTCACTGAATTTTTGACTGAATAAATCCGTGCAACAAGGCGAGCTTCAGCCCGATCATTCTGCTTTGTCTTAGGATTTTTGACTTTGGAGTATCGCACGATAAGGTCGGAAGCCAAAGAAGGGAAGACCTCTGAAGTCGAAAGTGTGCGGCCCCCAAATGGGGGGACGATGGGGCTGTGGCAGCGAAGAGTACGGCTCAGCGGTCTAGCAGGATGTGCTCGTGCCTCTGCACTCCCGCCGAAAGGTAACCCCTAACCGTCTGACTCTAGCCGTTCAGCAGAGAGAGCGTTAGCGTTGAGGATGGCACGTCGATGAGAGTCGCTTCAGTGCAGAAACCAGTCGGCAAAGAAAAGGGGTGCCATTTTTCGGGTTGGGCCGTTTCTCGTGGCTTTTCTTTATCACTGCACCACTGACCACCTCTACCTTAATTCTAATGAGATCTCTTCCTGTCCGAAGCTCCGTCTTCAAAGGCGGTGATCACATTGAATGGAGGGCGCCTCCGTTGAACGCCATTGAACGGTATTGGAGGATTAGACTATCATCGAGCTGTGAACGTTGCTGACCTCCTCTTAGCGCCTCTAGCAATGACGTGAAGAGCAATCAAGTGACCGCCTCCAGCCATCGCCATCACTGCATTTTAAGGGTTTTTGACTGGCTTTGGTCCTTAATCTTTTCTTCTCTGGACCATACTACCACTGAAATTTTCTGGGAATCATTGAAAAAAAAAACGACCATCGTTCTCCGGAATGCCGACCACTGAGCGGAGCGGTATGGTGGTGCGCGTGAGCAACGATCGGCTGGTTGCTTGGGAGGACCAGTAGCGGAACTTTCCGCCCAAAAACCCTCCTTTGAAGCGCACGTTCTTGCTCACCTGTACGTTTCACAGTGCTCCTCAATATGATCCGTGAACGACCGGTTTATGAACGTCCGATCACGAAGAGTCACAGCCGAGTCCTTAAAATTTGACAATTGAATCAACTGTGGAAAAAAGCCATTCAAACTTTTTTGAAAAGGTGAAATTTTGCACAGATTTGGGCACACTGCTTGTTACTGCTGAAATGAACTTCACTTTAGAAGGTTCCTATCGTGATCCAAGAATTTTCAAGATCTCGGAAGGCGGTGATCACAATAGCTGGACAGCGGTCCCGTTCGACCAAGGCACAAATTGGGCCATTTTACTTTATTTTATTTCATAAGTTAGAAAAATAAAGCTGATCTGTAGAGAACAGGGTCAACTTCAGCGTTAGTGCTTGCTTCAAAAACTTACGACCCCTCACCATTATCAGCAGCCTACTTCCTGACCGCCACTCTACCATCATGTCTGTTTCTACCGTAATTGAACCTGAGACCAGTCGAAACAGCCCAACCCACCCTCTGTCCCAAAATGGCCGTCGAGCGTGTGATAAATATGTCTCATGAATGGTAAATCCCCGAATTTTGTTGACGTGATTGGTGGAAGGACGTTGAGGAGGCGGTCCTATTCACATTCCTAGCGCAGTGAGGAGTCTAGTCCGGGAAGTAGGCTGCTGATAATGGTGAGGGGTCAAAGAGGTTCAACTGGTCATCAAACGCGCCGCCCTCCAGCCATCGTGATCAGTGCCTTTAAATCACTAGCACTGGCCGCTATACCGGCACTCGAACTTGATGGCGGTATGGATTGATTTTTTGCTAAGCAGTGATGCGAGCTTCCATCAATATTTGCTTGTCATAGTATCATACATGAAGAATTTAATCAAAAATCAATTTAATCTCTCAGAAATTCTCACATACTTTGTTGATAAGAATGAATGCGCCGCCCATGGCGAGAAGTGAAACAATGACACACGTCATGGAAACCATGAACAAAATACGACGTCCCATACGTTCAACCAGTGCTATCGGAATGAACGTTCCGAAGGCATTGACCGCTGAAAATACCATCTTAGGAAATTCACAAATGAAATAGGCAGTTAGAGAGCACTTTTTAGAAGGCCAACTCACGATTAAATTGTTGTTTATTGCTTGAAAAAGGAAGTAGAGTATGCGCAGTTTCAGTGACACTGAGGAAGAAAGAAATGACTATCAACACTGCCTAAAATAAAACCTAAAATTGTATCGAAAATTCCTTGATTCGAGAAAGCGTAACGGAGAAGTTCCAAGATGAACATATCGGCTCAATGCCAGGAAATCACCGACTCGGTCGATGGTCTGAAACCAGCGCTGTTTTTGTTTCACAAGTTTTGTCCTCACCTCAGAAAACATCGAAGTGGTAACTGGCTGTCATTCTACTTGCAACAAAGCGCTCAATCGTGTGCGTCCTTTGTGTCTGTGTTCTGTCTGTCTGTCTGTCTTCCTGTCTGTCTCTGTCGTCCTGCTTCTTCGTCTGTCCGCGTCTTTGCTGTGGTCCTGTGTGCCAGTCGTCTGTGTTCTGTGTCTGTCTGCGCTGTCTTCTGTCTTGTCGTGCTCCGTGTCGTTCTATAGTCTGTCACAAAGAAAATCCTAGCTCCTCTAGATCCGTCTGCAGAGACCGGGTCAAGCGTGGCTGATGGGCCATGTCTTGAGAAGTACAAAACATGCATCAGCTAAGCGGAGCCCCGCACGTGGCGCGCACCAAAGTGAGCTCTACCGAAGACCAAAACTTCGAATCATCACAAAACAGCTTCGCACTAGGAAAAAGTGTAAAGTTGCTTGAATTAGTAGGGGTCGGATTAGGGAATCACTCCGTGGCGGGGCGTTCTATGGAATAGGAGTTATCGTGAAAACTCATAACTCTGTTTGGAAAAAGCCTACAGAGCAGAAAAAAATTTGGTTTAGGGAAGCAATGTCTAATGTGTACCAAGCATACATGACGTGGGCGGAGGCCTGCCCACGATGGGAGAGTGTGCGCTGAAGAAGCGCAGTCCTACGACTTATTTAGTCGAAAAGTATGAGCGCGGGAAAAAGGGGATAGGTCAGAAAGAAGAGGGAGCTTGAAACGTGATACGGGCGGCGAGGGGGCGGGCTTGCTACCAAGCCTGAAACTCGCTTTTACGCAGTAGGAAAAAAGATATAGGAAAAAAATGATAGAGGTAAGTCTGTTGTCAGATAAGAAGGCGCCGAGGCAGTCAAAAGGATCACTTCAATGGCTTGCCATCAAATGCCCCGGTCTCTGACACCCAACTCGCAGCTGTATGCACACTCTTTGCCACCGTTACCATAAGCCGACAGCCGATCATATGTCGCGTGTTTGTCGGTCACAACCAACGATTGAATAGTTGTCGTAGTACCGGTGAAAGACAAGAAATACGATAATCGAGTGTATAATGGTGATTATTTGATTGAAGGGTTATATGCTCGACATGGATTTTCACTGTATCCCTCAAATATAAATTAAAAAAAGCACCCGCATCCTCTACATAATTGGCATGCACAAACTTTGCAGTTCATCTTCGTTTTCCCAATAAATGAATTTGTATTTGTGTAGATTCGTAGCTGAAATTATGCTTCAGTTCAGTAGAATTCAAGGAATAACAAAAACAATGAAAGTGCAGGAAAAGCCCTCGAATCATCAATAAGCACTCACGAAGTGGTAGTGAAAAAATTAATGTTTACGTCGGAAATTTCTCCAAGTTTCACCGAATTTCCTCAATTCTCTCGTTGAAATAGACCACGGCACTATGTATGGTTAGATTACTCTGAAGGAGTTATTCTGACTCGGATTTCGTATTCAAAGGCAGTGATTAGGATAGAGTAGGCCTTAACTAGGAAAGTAAATGCACCAATGGAACCACCCGCCGCAGAAGCTAGGTGTTGTGTCCAGACGGCGGAAGGTGCGCTAGTTGCAGTGCAGTTAGGCTCCCAGCTCAAAACCTGTCTGTGTCCTCTGAAACCGCCCCGCCCACAAGAGAGAATACCGGCCGTAAGCTCGTTCAAATCAACAGAAAAAACCTCTTCTTCTATAATTAATCACCACCAGATCATCGTAACTAAAGGCTTCAAACGCTTTAGAATTATAGTACCCTTTAGAGCTTTTGTAGCTCGTTACTCCTAGGATTTTTTCATCACCTTGAACAACTCGATGAAAAAACCGTACTCACATGACTGTATTGATTCCAGAGAGCTGTTGGAATGCCTGTATGAGACTTCCAATGCATAGAGCTTTGAGTACATGAGGTGTTCGAAGAATCCTCAGTATTAGCGGACCATTTCCTAGAAGGGAATAGCAATCAATGGGATTTTTTCAGATTGTCTACCTTTTGAAAGTTCAATTTCAATGGGTCATTTCAAACTGCACATTGCAAGGTAGACAACGGATAAAGCGTTAGTCAGTCATTTCCGGGACACGCCACGCATTCCACTTCTACTCGGAATCGTAATGGTGAACGAATGCGATTGAACCCCTAGATCAGCGTTTTTACTACCCAGGGATGTCTAGAACAATAGCCGACCCGAAAGGGTTAATTGTTTTGGGTGGCGCACGATCCACGGACAGTACGCGTAGAAAGCGGCACCACCTGCTAGTAGAGCACCACGTCCACTCAAGTTGCAAAGCATATGCGGGAATGCAGACCTTGGTTATTTTCTGCAACTGCTCTTGTAACCCGTGGCCGAGGAAAAATTAGGTTCGTTTTATCACATTTTACTCCATAAGGAAGTAAATATATAGAAGTGATCTGGACGGAGGAGAGTCAACGTGGCACTTCTTAGGAAATTTCATCCCACGAGGGTTTCGATACGACCTCCGTAGCACCTCCCCCCCCCCCAGCGAGCAGAACCCTATATATCATGACTGTTTCTGTTAGCACTTAATTCTGAGCCAGTCGGCTCAGCTCTCTCTCCTCCGAGTGGGAGGGGGGGCGGTGTTATTGCGGACGGGAAATCTGTCTCACAAGACGACGGCAAGCGGCTAATCCTCTGATTTTCACGATTTTATGCTTTTTTTCATAAATTCCCACTACCCCTTCCCATCACACAATAAAACCCCTTTCGACCTTTCGACAGCCTCAAATACGTCCCCCCTCCAACACCACAATCACGACTCCCTTGATAGTTTTAGCAACGGACGGTATCGTGGTAGGGATTCTCGTCAGATACCAGTTATTGCAATCTCAGGTGATTTCGATTAAAAAAGGGGTTGAAAATTGGCTGAGGATAAATAGGTAGAGTAACTATAAGTGCAGTCGTGAAAATATTTAATGAAACGCTCGTGGCCCCAAAAAAAGGGCAGATGTACTATGATTTCTATGGGAGGCTGAAGCCCAAAATTGATCGGGAGAGTCGAAGAAGTTCGATAGTGCTACGGTGGGGTGACCAAAGATCAGAGCAGTCACAAACGAACCTGCATGCTCTTCCTTTGCCATTTTTTCCATTCGATGTCCATGTTTGATTTCTTCAATTTCATATTTAATCCATTCCTCGTCCCCGTTGTAAATTTTTCTCAGAACCTGAATTTCCACCGATATAACTTAACCTAAAATGCTGAAGTTTATTATCAGGAGCTATGCCATTGTACACACCCTCGATTTCGGGAAGACGAGAAGAAAATCGAGTGCAGACCACACACCATAAGAGACGACGGCCAAGAAAAAAGCCGCTTTTCTCTTGGCCGTCGTCTCTTATGATGTGTGGTCTGCACTCGATCTTCTTCTCGTCTTCCGAAATAGAGTATATGTACATCCTGAGTGCAAAACTAATACAAGGGGACCATTATTTTACGCCTCACGGTAAGCAGCGTCTGCAAGTGCGGCCTATGCGCCATTACATGTCAAGAGAATCGATAAAGATCTTTGAAGGTGTGCCTCAAAGCAACAAAATGCTTATGGAATGTTGGACACCGTTTCTCAAACCTAACCTTTCTTTTGATGCCATTGGTGATGCTAACGTAGTTGGAGGGGCAACGCGGTGGTGCGATGGTAAGGGCCCCCCTTGGGCCAGGTGCAGCAATCTCTGGCCGGGGGATGGGTACGTAGAACTTTGCTCCTTTATACGCATCCCCCATTCTTGATCACGAGGATTGCGTCATCGACCGGAGTAGAGACGCAGGGTTTTGGGGACCCATCATCCCTGGCTGTTACTTGCTGCAACCGGCCCCAGGACTAAGCTCAGTAAGGAAGGGACTTCGACGAAATGAAAATTGCTTGCGCAACTTGGTGTTCCGTCCCTTCACCATTAGGCTTTGTCCTAGAACTGAGGATTACCTTAAACCTAAGTCGTTCGCATCTTCCAGCAACCAATAATGTTGAAAGTAAAAAAGAAGTCCACATGTATGTGAGAACGGTTTTGTAGCCCAGAAGTCAATCCCAAGCATAGAATTGGCAGCTGAGGGCATAGAAAATTTGTCTAAGAAGCCGGGAAGGCCAGTGAAGGCTTCAATCCAAGAGGTGACCAAGTGGAGTTGCCCCCACTTGCATTAGCGTTTGCAACGATAGTCCCCTTATGTCCTCCCCCTCTCCCATCCCCTCCCTCGGCTCTACCTTGTAGAATAGTGTAGAATGACTAATGGCACCTTCCCTTCAGCCGCCGAATTGGCCAAATCGTGAGCTCTGTGCCTTGAAGGCAAAAGTCAGGCTAAGCTCACTGAGGGGTCCAATCCGAGGGTGGAAGTGCTAGGTCCGCAACTGTAGAGGTCGCGACAAATTAGCACCTCGAAAGGCCTCGCTAAGGTCTCATTCCTGGTCGAACGGTACCCACCCTTCGTTGATATCTTCCCTGTGTTGTATCGATTGATCAGCTGTGCTCTCTCGATCCGAAGTTCTCTTACCCTTTCCGCGACTGAAATAATGTCTACTTCGCCT
>MU888044.1:0-14806 GCA_036418205.1 Ostertagia ostertagi
TAACTTTCTCCCTCTAGTGTATTACACACGATCTTATACGATATACAGGGGGGGGGGCAATAAAAAAATTTTGTCTCCAGACTCAAATGGATTTAATCACACTTTGCTCAGCTCAAAGCGTGTGCTCCCAACTTAGAATTGAAGAGCGCATTTCATTTCATAAGAAAATCTTCATAGTGGCCATCTACGTGGACGGCATCAGAAAAGTTTGCCCCGGAAACATGGTGCTCTGGTCGAGCTCAATGGGGTTCTCGACTGATCGTGTACCGTTACGACGGGTTCCGAAGGGCGGGTTCCGAGGGGTTTGCATAGTTAGAGCTAATGTCCCTAGGAAACTATCCCACGGATCCAAGAAATTATGTAAGAGCTTCAGGCTGAAGCAGTTACTGTAGGCCTCCTTGAGCTCGACGACGGTGACAGATGACGTCATATTCTGAAGACGGTGAGGGCAGTGAAGGAGGGCCTGCGTGTACTTATAGAGGACATTTAGGGAATATTTTGCTGAGGAACTTCCGTCAACGACGGCAATCTCTGCGAAGGAAAGACCGAAGTGCGACCAGGGCAAAATGTCCTTCCCCCCTCGTATGTGAAGTACTTTCGTTTCACAAGATGATATTGACAAACTCCGACTGAGGGACCAACGGCTCAGAGAATCATGGCCTTTTGGAGTAGAGTTGCCCTGGAGAATGACTGGTATGTAGTATAAAGAGAGTAGAAACGCTAGAGGCTCTCGATGCAGCCTTTGCGAAAGCCTCACTCAATACCAAGATTATGGACGCTAAACGAGGCGAGCGTACAATTATCCCATTCTTGCTCTTCACTTTTCCTTTGAAAAATGCCCTTTTAGTGACCAAACGTCTGCCTGCACCTATAAACACGTTCTCAAGATTTATGCGCAGTCATTACCTCCGGCGGAAGTCAGACGACTGGCTCGGGCTTCGCAACGCGTCCTTCAGCACGTAAATCTTCATCGGTCTACAATCGTTTCGACAAGGGTAGTGCGTGACCTCATAAAGTTCTTCCTGTGGTGTCCGCTCCATGCGAGGTCAACCGAGGTATTGACCGTATTCAAGATCGTTATTTCCCTTTCCCATTTCTAATTGTTGATAGTATTGATACCGTCGCTGATCATTATTCAACCTGATACGCTTCCAACCTCGTCTCCTAAGCTAAGCTCTAAGCCTTTGGTATGTAATTCTCAAGTGATATTCAGGGGTGAGGGTTAAAAAAGGGTTCAGTTCATAGCGCACATCCGAAAACTATTCGTTGCATAGGCTGCTACCCTTAAAAGCAAACCCCGGGATTACTGGCACATGAGAGCCCTTCGTGGTGAGCAATCAGTTGCGGAATGCGTTAAACTGCGGCGTTAAAACAGCAGTTAACAAACAAAACAAGTGAAAGTGAAAAGGAAAGCAAGGGAAGCAATAGAGAACGCCAAGAATAAGGCCCCAACCTTCAGTAAGGTCGGATGTGGTACGATCGCGAGACGGACCCCCACAAGTTCCGCTCGCAGGATCTCTCCTATATAAGGATAAAGGATAAAGCATTTGCCGTTGATCAATCCCTTTTTGGGATGCGGCACGCATTCTACTTCCATTTGTACATTCGCAGTGGCGTTTGAATGCGATGTGGCCTATACAATGACTTGCGGGGGCCAGCCGATGTTCAAGTCAGTGTTTTTTATCCTCCCAGACAAGTCTGGTACCAATTAACCGACCCCGGAGGGATGGAAGGCTTGGTTGGCCCGGGCGACTCACGACCCAGGATTTGATCCCCGGACCGCTCGCGTGGTAAGCGCGCCACTTGTCACTACACCACTTCCGCCCATACTCTCGTAATAAGTCCGCCTAATCGCGGGGCTTGCCTTTACAGGGATTCTTGCGGAAGACTTCCCCTGAAATCTTTTTACATAGGTAGAAGCGAACCTCCCTCACTGCACTTTTCGTGGCATATTTTTCTGATGTCACTCTTATAGAAACCTGTTATTTGATTTGAATGTTCTCTTAATTTTTTGATTTTGAAGCAATGATTCTCAATCTGCTTGTTCAGGCTATGTTAAGTACTACACTGTGGAATGCTTGGAGAGGCTCAATAAACTATAAGACTGCATTGGGTTCAACTCAAGTAAAACGTAATTGGTTCAGTCTTAGATACCAAGAAAACAGCCTTTTGCCTTCCTTGTACAGTTCAAGGACATCAATGAGTAATGTCGTTTTTTCAAAGGAGAATTGTCACTTCTCGATGTCATTCCTTTATGTATTATATCTCACACCATATGAGAGATATTTATTTTCTCTATGAATTGTTGTTTCCTATCTATTAGGTTGGAAAGAAAGTCCTGCAACACTTTTTCAATTTTTGATTTTAATTTTATCTTTTTTGTTTACAACTCCTGACCGGTCTTATATCTACCATGAGTGTCCACCACTTGTCTTCAACGCTCAGAAAATTTTCTTGATGCTCCTTTGCCAAAACCCAGCGGAGTGCGGGTCGAGAAAGGAGGCGACCTCACTTTCGAGTTGGAGTTGATCGTCTAATTATTTCGTTATCAAGATGATGATTAAAGGTCCAGGATAGGTAGCAGTTCATTTATAGCTCGACCAGGGATCACGTAACGAAGAGGAGAGAAAAGAGAAAAGAAATCTTGCCGCAACTCCAGAATTTCTTACCGGGCTCATTTCGGATCATGGTGATTCGCAATGTCATGAAAGAAATGAATATTGTCGCGGTACGAGGGCTCTTGACGAGCTACCTCGGCCAGCTTCTGGTACTCCACAACCTAGGCCAATGGTGCCCATAACGAAATATGTAGTGAGCTTCTGTAAGAGCCCTACCTGTAATGGAGTGTAGGACGCTGCTGGCTTCTTATAAAAATATCAAAAGATCGGAAAGCGCTGGTAAAGGTGAAACACGCTGTAGCGGTGAACGACATGCCTATTGAAGCTATTGCAGATAGTGTTGGTCTTTGACACGAATCCATAGTTATGGAGACATTTGTACTAGACAGTGACTCGGAGTACGGATTTACTAGTGGTCGAGGTTTTTTGAATTTTCTTGGATAACTACTGACTGCAGCTCTTATATCAACCTGTGGATTAACCCTTTCGGACCTGAATTTTTCCCCGTGGAGAAATTTTTCTTCTAGCTATTGTTTATTACTTGTGAGCATATAGGTATCATTATGGCGAAATTTGGAAGCTATTCGATCACAAACAAAGAAACTAAGAAGCTTTGAAAATTGGCCCACCTTCTTAGTTTTTAAGCTTATGTCGAAACAATTCGAAATTTCATAGTTATGCCGAAAAAGTTTATAATCTTGCATAACATTATAACCCATAATTTTGATTTAGGAATGGATCTACTTCAAGTATTTTAAGAAAAAGTCACACTTACTTGGCCGGTTGCGGGGGTCAGCGCCCATTCATTGTTGCACTTGTACACAAATACTTGTAATACTAACAGCAACACACAATGAAATGGCAGGTTTAGCTCATAATTAGGAAGGGGAAGGTTGACTGAAGCAACTCTAGCAGGATTAGAAAAACCATGCTGTTTCAGCGGCAATGCAAGCGTTTGAATTTGGTGGTGGCAATTGCCACCGCCAGGGCCGAAAGGGTTAAAGGAGGAATTCACGATTAGAATGAAGGTCGAAGAAAGGGAAACTGACCTAGTTGAGGGACCCACGGACCTCCTGAGGGTGCGAACTGACGCGCAATTCGCATGGAAAAATTTGACCTCGGCGACCTATCATGCCTCAAAGCTGGCGGGTCCGGCGATCTCCGCCCACCGATCATCTGATCACTCGCCGTAGTTCAATACGTGGCGAGTGATTAGATAGCTGAGAGAGCGTAGTGTTGAAGAGGGCACAGCGATGAGAGTCGCATCAATGCTCGAATCAACGGGCAAGGAAGGGGTACCATTTCTCGGGTTCTGGGCCGTTTCTCATGGTTCTTCCTTCTTTCGTGTACCACTCACCATCCCTAGGTTAATTTGAAATGGGTTGCTTTTTCATCGTGAATTCGTCCTTTAAAGCATTGAGAATGCTCTACCAAATTTGTTAGTCATAAATGTTATCAATAGGGATTATTTAGAAAAAAAAGAAAATTCCAGAAGGTGTCGCAAAACTCTTTCAACCTAATATATTTGAATTCACCGGCTTGAACTTTATGTTTGCAGAGGAGGTGGCCATGTTCACAAGAATTTGTCAAGCCTGCCTACGTCGTAGTAACACCCCCAGCAGCAGTACGTGTTCGAAGATCTTCATGATGGAAATGGAGTATCGCACAAGTTGTTGTCGCGCGGCTCGAAAAAACGCGAACAGATATTTCATCTTCATTTTTTATTCAACCGTAGACAACAGTGAGCCACCCGTCCAAGAATCTTTGATGGGATAAGGTACAATCTAGCGCTCTCTGAGGGTAAGCATTGTGGTGTTGTATGCTTACAGAGGAGGGGGGTAGAATCATGAAAATACGGTATACAGATCACATCACTAATCAGGTCCTACGCCGCACAGGTATGAGCAGCCTCCACGTGATTGTGGCACGGCGCAGACTCCGACTGGCTGGACATATCCTACGTATGCCACAACACCGCATTCCACGAAGGGCCATGTACTGGGTCCCTCCAGGAGCCAAGAGAGCAAGGGGCCGTCCCAGAAACACGTGGAGACGAACATTCGATAATGATCTAAAGACCATGGATGTTTCTAGGGATGAATGTGAAACACTTGCGCAAAATCGTCAGCAGTGGAAAGAATTCGTCGCCCGATGTGCTCAACAGCACGGGAGGAACTAAGTCTAAGTAAGTAAGTCCGACGGGGGACATTTGCTGAAGCAATCCACTAACAAACGAAAACCACATTAATAACTGTGACGCCTACCAATGCCTTCAATAGCAAATAAGAGGGGATATATGTACTTAACCGTATTTTTTAAAGATTTCTCGAAAAGTGCACTTAACCAAATAAGGCGCTATCGCATGGGTGCTTTAGGATGGCAACACATATAAAACGTTTTAAAGATTTCTCGGCCTTGACGGGGGAGGGAGGGAGAAAGACTCCAGCTAACGTGAGTAATTTTCGTTTCCCCGCAGTTTCTGGCCACCTAGGGGTAGGCTTACGGTTAGTGATAGGGGTGCCTCCGTATCTTGCGATAGCACCACTTTTCCTTATTTATAAAGAAATGTGGATATGCGTAGCAAATTAATCTGATCCTGCTCAGGAAGTACCTCACTCGTAAAATGTCTTATTTTGTTAGACGTCGGGAGCTTCACTACATATGATCAGAACTGACTTCTCTTTTGTCAATATTAGCGAGAAAAATTGCATCAGCGGACAACGGACCCGAATTATGCAGGCTTCAGATTTCCGGAGCGATTCATTAGATATTACCAGTTTTTCCTAGAAAACTCCATAAAACGTCGAAATTTAGGGACTCAATGGAAAATCGCACTTTAACTGAGCGTCCTGTTAGCCGTGAAAGAGTGGGAGTGGAAAGCCATTTAGACAAATTGCCTCCACTTGACGTGTGGCAAACCCGACTTCGACCTAGCATATTTGGCGGTTTCCGCCATGCCTTAAGCAGCCTTTGAAGATTAAAACGACACGTACAGTGTGACCATGCAAGAGCTGCCTGCTACTATTGCTATTATTTCTGCTTCATGAACCTAGAAAACAACAAGCGCGAGTTTTAACTAATACTTAGAAAGTTTCTGAGTGCATACTATGGCTAACCGAAATCCTGGCTTTCATTTTTCCATCCACCTGAAGTTTACCGTGCTCCAGGTGCCTTTCATGTGCTCTTCAATACGGCTTTCGAATTCCAATGTTTTGATCGTGAGCGCATCATTCTCATGCTTGCTAAACAAGAATATTGTTACCGTCTTCATGGGCTACTAATGTATTGATACAGGGAGTAGGAGCATATTTCGCTTTGATTGCTGGCCGCCAGGGGTCCTTACAGATGGAGGTAAGCAAACCAGCCCTTTTGGCGTTTCTGCTGGGGCCGTATGCTGAATGTTGGGGAGGGGATGGGGTCCCCGACGGTCGACGGACTACTTCAACTCGGTCGGTACGGTAGGAGAGTGATGACGAAGTGGTGCAGCTAGGTCTAACCAGCTCCGCCAAAAGGCTGTTGTTTACTGCATGACGAAAGCCTAGGACGAGACGGGCCTGCCTCTCACTTCGCAGTCCTCTTCCTCCTCCCTTATAAGGCTTAGTCCTGAAGCGTAAGCCATACGGGGAATTGAGGAGGCGGTTTCAAGGACCAAGTTACGCTAACTTCGACACGTCGTGAGGAACCCATCCCTTCACCAACATCAGCATGAAGCACCCAGCAAAACGCCAAATAGGCTGATTGCTATACATCTTACATATGTAACATCATTAACTGAAATGAAATAGTCCGAAAATTTTTTTTATTCTTCCCACCACGAAGAAAGTTCAGTATTTAATCCTAAAACAAGTTACAATCCCATTACATAAAAAGAAGAGTACAGTTCTAAGCGAAACACCCTGTCTCTCCGTTTGCAGTAATCTATTCTTTCTTTCTCCACCTGCGAACATTTCCATCCCTACATGTTCTAGAGTGATGACCACATCAAATTGATCTTGATGCTTGCCTTCATAATCCTTCGCGGAAAATTCTTGCATTCTTTCCTAACATGAATATGTCAGTTGTGATCACTAGAAACAGCACACAAAGTTTCACGCATGAAGATTCGGTTTCCGAAGAGAAACAAACTTACGAAAACCACTCTGGACGGTCGAGGGTATGTCGGGCGGAGACAAGGGAACGCAAGGAAAGAAGTACGCCTGGAGGCGGTCACGTACACATACGTGTATTAGGCGACGCATTGAATGAATCGGATGGAAGCGTCCGAATTGTGAGATGAGACGCAAAACAATTTATGAAATAGGTGTATTAAAAAAGAGAATCGTCATTGCCATGGGTGGAAAAGCCCAAAAAGAGTTCCTAGTGAAGCACTCCCAGAACCATATGAAACCCTTCTCGTTGCCAACATTTGTGACAGATGTCCGGCGGGAATTTGAACGTGTGAAAGCCCTCTGGACCTTTTGAATTGTTTTCGAAAACACACACTTTTAATTTCTTTTTTTTTGTTCTTATCGTGAATGATGGGTCTCAAGCAAGCGATTCAAGTGAGAGTGAGTGAGATAGAGTCACGGTTTTCCCATGGACGGTTCCTTTGATGCAAAGTGCAAATGAGGGAGCAAAAAAGATCCAACAAAGATGCTTTCCCTGATTTCAATTTCCATTCAAGGCTTCTTTCCTTTCATGTGCCTTTCATATGCCTTTCATGCAATGTCGAAAGCGTAAATGTGCCGAAGTGGAAAAAACATTCGAATTTCCGAGCATATGTGTGTAGGCCAAATTCAATTTGCGGCTTTATAGTTCGTGGAATTCAATTCCGCCCACTTTAAAGGGATTCGGTCCAGACTCTGCACAAGGCATGCTTTCTAGGCTCTGCCTCTCTGGGGACTCGCTTCTTTTCAACATTACATCGGTCTTCTTCGTTTTTCACCAAATTTCAATTGATTTCGAAGATTCCACGAAAATCGATTTCACTTTGGTAACTTCACCATTTCTTCTTTCCATTCGAAAGATTGATAGTGTATAACTTTTGCTGGCTTAGCAGTTCTAACTGACAAGGGAGGTCTTTCAGGGCAAGGTGCGCTTTTTCAAAACGGTTTTGTGCATATTGTAGGGACGCATGTAGGGAACGCAAAACCATGTTTCATTTTCGCTGAACGGTTATAGCAGTACCAAAAAAGAAGCATAAGGTACTGTTAAGGGTTCGATCCCCGTGGCGACTAAATTTTGCATTTGGGTTGGCGCCTACGGTTTGGTGCCAAATCGCGCTAAATATCAAAATCAGATGTCAAATTCATCGTCAGGACCATTTTGAAGCCAACAAGTGGCCGCCAACCTTGATTGCAAAATTTAGTCGCCGCGGGGGATTGAACCATCAAGAGTATTATTCACCACTTTTTTGGTACTACTAAAACCGTTCAGCGAAAACGAAACATGGTTTTGTGGTCCATACATGCGTCCCTACAACATGTACTAAACCGTTTCCAAAAAGCGCACCTTGCCCTGAAAGACCTCCCTTGTGTGAGAGTGCCACCCACGCTTGTTCTTACTGCTCAAAGCACAACAAATTGAATTTGTTTGCGGACTCAGCCGAATCCATACATAAATAGTCAATGATAAATAAAACGCTGGTAGCCCTGCCGGGCCCGCATAAGAGAACTTCGTTCTCAAAACAAGGAGGGAGAGCGGCATTAGGGCCGTTATTGCATGGGAAAGAGACAGCCCAGCCTGGTTTCCGAGAAGCTCCGCTACTTGTTGGCTGTCTGTTGTAAAAGGGAACTGCACGGCTCTGTTAGTAGCTTCTCACATAGCAACTATGCTTCTTGAGAAGGTACTTTTTCGGAACGCTTCCTCGTCAAGGAAGGCTTTCAAACTCCCATGAAACTTTTGGATGGATACCTAGGCAAATCGATAGGGTCAAGAATGCTAAACACAAATATGGAGACCAAAACTGTAACCTGAACCCCTCAAGCAAGATGCGAGCGGTCATAGCTGACAAATAAGTGGCATATCACTAATACGACGTTCATTTTTGGCAGAGAGGGGCTATCTGGCTACAGTTTGGCGTCACAGCTAATCTTCATTTCTTCATTTTTCAGGTTTTTGCCAACTCGGCCTTTCAAACTCGCGGGAAAATTCGAACGTCAATTTTCCGACGCATATTTGCAACAAAACCCAATTGAATCGATGTTACCCGAGTGATCATCCAAATTTTTCATGGGGACTCGAAAGCCTTTCCCGGTTATCCCCGCTGGAACATGAAGTCTCCTGCTGCTTTCCCCACGTAGAGGCGGATTTCCGGTGTGAGGAAAGAAAATCAGATCTGTTTACACGAAGAGAGGCATGTAGTGCAATTGCTGCTCGTTCGTCTACCGTATCACATTGTGTAGGGGAGCGAGGTCTTTCAGGACATGGAGCGCTTTTTTCGAAATGATTTTCTGCATGTTGTAAGGGGTCATGCTAGGAGCATAGCACCATGAACTGTTCCTGAACACTTCCAGGTGTCAAAACAATGGTGAAGAATGGTCCAGAGTTCGATCCCCGGTGATGACTAATTTTTGCAATTTTGGCCCCCAGATTGCCGCCAAATGGCGCCATCGTCGAGAGATAGATGTCATTGTCGTGTTTTGCGGCAATTTGGAGGCGCCAACATGAATTGCAAAAATTTGTCATCACGGAGGATCGAACTTTGGACCATTTCTTTCCGCTTTTGACATTCCTGGGGCGTTCAGGAAAAATGGACCATGGTTCTGTGTTCCTCATCACAACATTCAGGGAACCATTTAGAAAAAGCCCCATTGTCTTGAACGACCTCTAATCAGAGGGCTCAACATTTTCACGCTGTACCCGCGCTTCTTGCTCTTGCAGTTTTTTATTTTTTCTATTCTGTGCTGCAGTTCTTTTTGCTCAATCTTTACGCATGTTCGTAGCCGCCCCAATTCTTAATGTGGAATTCCACTTTTCCATGCTAGTAAAGTAACCCTATTTCATTCCGTGCAGCAGATGAGGTGGCCTTGGTTTCTTATGGTTAGAGAGGTTGGCGGACTTACTAAGCTTGTATCCGGAGCCCCAAACCACCTGGGGTTTGCAGTGTTTGACCGCGCATTGCCCTTTCTTCTCCTGGCGAGCCTCGGTGCTATGGAACCATTACATTACATGTCCCCACTATCCGAAAATCGTACTATCAATAAGGTGTGTTAATGCCGATGGGGCCGTCTGGATGACATTTTTGTCCCGATGCTGCGGAAAGGTCGTTCTTCATTGGATTATCCAACAGGCGAGAAGACATATGGGCCCTTCCGAGCCGTTTCTTAGGTTGTGCGATTGAGCTTTGAAGCGGACACTTTTGTGTAACAGCACGCTATCCATTCAATCTATATGATGACATCATCTATCTATGACAAATATCGTATGGCGATAATTTCGAAATGACGCCATCTTTGCCCTATGTTGTACTATTAGCAGAGTAGCCTAAATTGTACTATTGCAGCACTGAGCATGGCGGAAGACCCTCTTGCGAGGGAGACTGACCAACTCATCTTGTTGGACTTCTGACCCTGTACGACCCTGTTTCTTTACAAGAAAACAGATTTCGATTGGATTATAATAAATTAATCTCCTGGGATGTTGTGAATCCGCAGCGCTAACGGAAACAAATAAGTCAATATTTTGTGCATCTCTGCAATGGAAAACAAGCGGATATGATGAATTTGCAGGCGAATATTTAGCAAAGTTTATGGAAGCAAGGGAGCTGAGGAGGGAGCGCATTACGTCTAGAGTAAGCTGATGAATCCCTGCATCTATTGCCTCGTCTCAGAAGTACGCGCGGTAATAGGGTGAAACGAGGTGTGAAATCAGCGCGACGGCTCAAGAGAGCTGAAGAGATAGAAAAGATCGGTTCAGCAGATTCAAAGCTGTCTCTTCGATAAGGCGAAATGCCTGCTCGACGTGATTGAGCACGGAATCGTGGGCCAAACGCCTAAAAACGATGGGGAAGATTTCTGAGCGATAAATTAGCCGGATACCATCGGGGCACTGGGTAGTTCTCGAAGCGCCGTCTTGGGGACTTTGAAAGGCCAGCCCTTTTGGAAATGGACGGTAGAGATGCGTCAGTGCGGCATGAAAGAAAAAAAACGAAAGAATGGCCTAGAAACCGAGGAAACGGGATCATGCCATTACCCGCTGATGCATTTCGATGGTGCTCTCGTCGATGCGCCCTCTTCAAACGCTAAACGCTCGCTCGCCCTCTGTTAAACGGCCAGAAGCAGGCACGAGCCTACGCCGGTGGGAGGGGTGTTGCGCTTCAATCACGCCGCGGGGAAGGCCACGTCGGATAGCCGGAAATATTCTTTGATGCGAATCGCGCGTCGGTCTGAACCCTCAAAAGGTCCGCCTGTCTCTCCATTAGGTAGGATTCCCCTTCTTCGACCTTCGTCCTTAGCGGGGAATCCTCCTTTGAATATCAGCGTGAAGAATCGAGCCACAGCAAAATCAATTACAAAGAGAGTAACCTGGTGTGGTCTTTTTTTTCTGAGAAAATAGAGCTGCCAAGGTACATTTTCCAAGAGCGACTGTGGTCAAGATCAATAATCTATAGTCGACGGTGAGCGATTATAGCAAGTTTGGTCGCTCTCAAGGCATAGCCCTCTTTGTTCAAAAGCTGAATCATACGCTCAAACAAGCAAGCCTTTTGTGTTCCACGAAGCACAATGTTTTTGTGGCGTTCCTTGCTGCGGATACGAGACGGCGCTTTGCCGCCCCGCCCTACACCTCCTGAGTTCCTTCGCTGCTCATTTCCATATTTCTGACTTTCTATTGATTTCCTGACTTTCAGGAGGTTGTAAAAGGGTGGGCATAATTCTAGCTGGAGTCCTTTCAAGCTGAAAAGTTATAGCTATTCTAAGCTCAGGATGGACGAGCTTGAGGCGGACTGTGACAACATTCAAAGTATACCCAAGAGATTTCACATTCCCACTTCCACTCAAGGCCGTGTATTCGTGAAAAAAGGATTCAGTTTTACAGTTCATTGAAGCTCTGCAACATTGTAATTCTTATCAAGGCCGACTTTTCGGATTCCTCGACTTCTTCAGAGCCTTCATACTGTCGATGGGCGGCAGAGACCAACACCAGATTTTGAATTTGAATAATAATACAATCTTGGAGAGGCTTCATTTTAGACTGTGGAACGGAGTCTTATGCCAAGATTAAAAGAAAGTTGATGTCGTGGAGGAAAGGACTTTCCGAAATCCTGCCTTTCGAAGCACGTCGCACTCGAGAGGGTGCAGACAACTCGTATACCGCAATTCATAAAAGTAGCAGCGGTAGCAGCGGTCAACCGAGGGCATTAGCTCCATTTCGCGCGCTTTGAAATCGTGACAGTATTACCACCCCGGGCTCAGAGGTCGTACTACCTTGCTCAACGAAGGAATTTCTTCAAAGATCTAATCGCGCCCTGTGCCTTTGAAGGTAAGTGCCGGGGTGAAATCTGATGTGTAAGAGCTTTCAAGAGTGAAGCTGTGGGTAAAGGGTGATCTGAAAAAGAAAAAAGCAGAAGAGATCGCTGATTACGCTCCAAATAAGGCCTCCTCTCTTCCAGCAGCATTCCACTTGAGATGGGAAGGAGTGCGTTCAAGAGTTTCTTAAACATAATCAAGAGTTTCTTAAACATAACCTCATTATTGCTATCTTTCAATCTTACATCTTACCTTGAAGTGCTATTAGCCGTCACGTTGTAAGGCTTCGTGGTATAGCTGAGCTGACAATTTGGCTTACAATAAGCCAAGCTATAGAAATATTGCTTGGAAAGTTAATGTTGTTTTCATAACCACCGGCGTAAACAATCCATTCTGGTAAGTCGTCCCAGAAGCATGAGTCAAAGAATTTTCAATTACTCAGGCCATTACCTAATCCACGTGAAACGTGACCCGCCTCATGATCAGTTTCCTCCCACTGGCGTGACTGGTGTTTAAATAACGCAATTCTTGACGGCCGTCACCCTCTTTTTGCCTTGAGATACTGTCTCATACACAACACCGACCTCTGCTTAGAATTAGGGAAGTGGTGTCGAAGAGTTCCTCAAAAGCAAGGGGAGAGTGGGATATGGTAAACCTCGAACATCGATGATACCGTAGTTCGCATCTTCATTACAATTTCTCTGCATCCCAAAGTCCCACTGTCATCTCGGCTTCACTATATTTACACTCCCACACCTCTGCCCTCCTCGAAGCTCTTCGAAATTTACGATTGTTCCCCAAAAAACCGACAATTGCGTCTCGCAGCTCCCTGGGATGACTCACACTAACGAAAAACCGGTATCGTTCCACCAGTTCAACACGTATATCAAGCACCGCCTGGGGTCAGTCATCTTCATCGTTCACGAGTCAAATAATTTTTCTACGTAGACTAGCCGTGACTAATTCCAGAGGCTTGGGAAGCATATCTTGATTTGTTTTAGAACGATGCTCTCGGAGTAATCCACGAGAAACTGTCGCGCCCGCTATGATCTTTACCCGTTATTTGGAGGGAGCTGAAGTGGGCGTGGTCGGAATCGGCCGAGCGGATTGCAGTCGTTTCCGACCACGCCCACCCTGCTGGGACTGTTGCTTTAAACCCATCAAGATAGAGAAGTTGTTTCTTCCCCTCTCATAAGCGTGACCAGAATCCGGCAGCTGCAGGAGGTCCTTGAATGCATCCCAATCCCTGATCGGATCGTGTATCCTGTAAATCGACTTCAACTTCTTCGCTGATGTATGTACTTGTGTTTTTACTTCCTGCCTCGAGGTTTTTTAGGTGGTAAACTTTATTCTGGCCAACGTTTCGACGGACTCGTCGTTTTCAAAGGCCTGAAAATGGCTCAAAACTTACGAATTTGCACACTATCCCACCAAACGCCTCCTCCGCTCTAGCGTTTCTGACGTTCTGTCAGGAACGCTCGGGCAACACCCAAAATTCGAAAGATAAGCTCACCTGAGGACAACGATTCAAGAGGAGAGGAGTTGGAATTTGTTGCGCAAAGTTTTGAGACATTTTCAGGCCTTTAAAACGACGAGTCCGTCGAAACGTTGGCCAGAATAAAGATTTACCACCTAAAAAACCTCGAGGCAGGAGTAAAAACACAAGTTCAACATCAGCGAAAATGCCGAGGTTTCAAGATGAGAGGACTTGGAATTTGTTGCTTTACTCTTCATTCCTTTCATTCCAGCTGCAGAAGTTCTTGCCATGGAGTCTCCGCATGGTCACATTACAGGATCCAGTCCTCGTCTTTGTTTATCATTTACCTTACCTGTTTTACTTTCATTCTCCTTAGGAGCACTTCATAAATCATGGAAGGCTCCAATTGAGCGGTTGAGGACTTCACAATTGTTCACTTTCTCGTCAAATATGTTGAAGGCACACACAAATCAGGATAACCTGAGTAGAGCATCTCCTGTTCAAGAAGGGGAATATAATGGTCCGCTGGTGGAGTGGAGCCGATTTAGTGGTTCGGCATTACTCAGAATCTGACTACGGCTTGATTCAATCGCAACGCACGCCTCGTGCAAATCCCCGCCTTCCGTTCGGTGGCTACGGCAGGGTTCAGCTGACCGGCGCGCTTTCGTCATTTGGAGAATTGTTAACCATTATTCTGAACAAGAGTCCATTCGCAATGAAAGAAAACAGTTAGCTCGGCACTAATGCACTATTACAACCCCAGCGGGGTGAATGGGTCAAAAATTTTTTTCGCTGAAACTTCTCCTATATGGGGGTTATCGAGGGTCCTGATCACGAATATGACCCATTTTTGGCGCTGGCGCCAAATTGGCGCCATTTGGCGCCAGATGGCGCCAAGACTGAATTCACCAAATTCGCTGTAAACTTGTATATAGGGGTTATTTGAGGCCCTGATTACGAATATGACATTCGTTTTTGTCGCTTAGCGCTTTTAACGCATATTTTTGCTCTCGTGAACTCTATCGCTTACGACTAAGCCTAGGGAAGGGGTGGCAAAAGTTGGAGTGTGTGAGATCACAGAGTGAGTGGCTTACTCACTTTGGAGCCCTCCACTATTCAAAGGCTTAGTCCTGATTGCGATCTAATTAGTGCGAGGGCGCAGACGAGCAGGAAATAGGCGCCAAATAGCGCCAACAACAAAAACGAATGTCATATTCGTAATCAGGACCCCAAATAACCCCTATACAGAAGTTTACAACGAATTT
>MU888046.1:0-12256 GCA_036418205.1 Ostertagia ostertagi
ACAAGAAAATGGAAGAACGTTCAGCTAGACTTACAAGTTATTGAGCTCAAACGCACGCACAGCAACGAAGTCAGTACGGTGAAATTACCCAGAAATCATTAAGTTAACATTCTTGGTCCTTTGTTGTTCAAACCTTGAGAGAACTTGAAATTTTTTACCTATCAAAGCTTACCTGAGTTAAAAATGGCAGTGCAAAGAAAGTCACCTGTGATTTCATCCATCCATTTATAATGAGAGGCCAGAGCTAGGAGAAGAGCAGAGTCTTCGTATTCCCCACCTTCCTTCAAAGACTGCTTCTTCCGGTCAATCTGAAAACGCTCAACATTTTGAACAATATTTGATGCCGACCAGCTGGTGACCAAGACTATCTTGCACAGGTGGGAGAACATGGCTCGATTCATAGCACTTTCTTCTGCTTCGAATGATTTTCCAGGGACAGGGGTTGAAACGATTTGCCCAACAGAAAAGGTCGATTGCGCGCAAAGAGGTTCATCCTACTTACTATAAAGCGCTTCGTCTGTCGTCTGTCTGTCTGTCTGTCGTCTGTCGTTCTGTATGTCTGTCACGAAATTCCCTAGCTCCTCGGGATCCGCCTGGAGGGACCGGGTCAAGTGTGGGATGGGTGGGCAAGGTCTCACGAAGTACAAAACACACATCAGCTAAGCGGAGCCCCGCCCACAGTGGGCGTGGCGTGCATCGAAATGACCAAGATCCCGAGTTAAATCCCAAAACAGCCTAGAGAACGGAAAAAAGTGGGTCGAACATTGGTAAGTCACATCGAATTAGGGAGACCCACCCCCGGTGGGCGGGGCGTTCTCTAAAAAAGCAGTGCTTTATGAAAAATTTCATAACTCGGTTGGGAGAAAGCCTACAGAGCAGAAAACAAATTGGTGTAGGGGAGCAATGTCTAAGGTGTTTCCAGCATACATGACGTGGGCGGAGGCCCGCCCACAATGGGCGGAGCGCGCTCTGAAGTGCTACAAGTCCTCATAATTCGGGTCGAGAAGTCTTAAGAGCAGGAAAAAGGTGGATAGAGGTCAGAGAAGGAGGGGAGGCCAGATTTTGATGGTGGGCGCGGCTTGCACAATGTGGGCGGAGTTTGCTTTCACAGCTATGACTCGGTTCTAAAAATTCTTGGAGACTGGAAAAAAGTGGAAAAGGTCAGCGAAGGGAAGGAAGCCAACTGCTATTGGTGGGGGGGGAGGGGGGTATGCAACAAAGTTTGTTGCCAGAATTATAACTCGGTCTGGGAATTACAGCGAGTTCCAGAGATCGGGGGAAAAAGTGGGTGAAGGGAAGGAAGTGAATTTCTAATGGTGTGTGGAGTCCAAAAAAGCGGGCATTGCCGACAAACATATAAATCGGCTCAGAGATCGCGTTAACGTGCACCTTTTGATTTTTCGGAGTAGGGAGAGGCAGTCCGGAGAACGCGAAAAAGAAAAAGGTGGATGAGACATGCAACGAAATAGGTGGAGTCTACCACAGTTTTATAAATCGGTTCAGAACGCAGTCCGGAGAACGGTGAGAAGCGGTCAGTGGTTGTCGAAGGAGAGAAGGTCAAAAGATATCGGTGGACAGGGCATGGCACAAGCGGATAGAATCGAGCTAAGAAGCCAGATATTCGTAGCGAATCGGGCCAAATTTGAGAGTTTACACCGCAACATTCCATATCGCCAAAGAGCTGTGTTGAGCGCGCAACAGCGTGCAGGCGCCACCTGATCATACCTTGGGAATGGCCATAAGTCAGGTAAATGGCACATAAGTCAACGATTGCTAGAAAGCTCATTGATGCGCAGCAGCAGGTTAGTAGCTGGGGACTCACTACTAAGAAGGATCACGCGGGGAAAGTTTTTGGCAAGGTTGTTCTACTGTTCTCACAGAACTTACCTAAAAAAACTTCCGACGTCATTTTTTTTGTCAACATTTGCTTCTATTTGCCTGTATGTAGAGTCTGCGAGCGATTCACAACAAGTTTAGGGGACTATTTCACCAAAAGCGCCCATTGACGCATGCTCCAGGCTTTTTTGGCAAGCAAAGTCTTTCATGGGAATGTTTCAAAAACTTTGAACGCACATTTGAGATCGGCTCTGCAAAGCGTGTACAGCTGTATGCAACTCGCTAAGAATGACTGGATCCGAGCACATTTGCATACGCGACTGTCTATGCCATAGAGACAATGACGAAGGGTGCAATGACTGGAGGCGAGGAACTGACTTGCACCCTCCACAGGATGGAATCCTGTCGCTGTGCAACAGATCACCAGTCCCTTCTCATGCGGATTCCTCGTATTACATTGGTTTGACAGAATAAAAACGCCCACCATGAGGTCGACGGGTCATTGTAAAAGATTATATGTATTGTAAATATTTGTCATTTCATATCATTGTAAATATAAACAATTACGTACCCTACGCAGTATGCAGAGGGGAATCCGGAGTTCCGAACTACGCCAACGATCGAAGATCAGGGACGCTGCCGTTTTCGCCAAGGAATCGAAGATAAGGTGGGCCGGACACGTCATGCGATTTTGCGATGACCGTTGGACCAGAGCGGTTACCGACTGGATCCCTCGGGACGTCAAACGAACACCTGGACGACCGCCGGCCCGATGGTCAGACTTCTTCACGAAAGCTCTGAACGAAAGGAATGAAGGCTTCGTGTCCCTCGAGCGAGGAGGATCCACTGGACCACTCTAGCACGCGACAGGGACGAATGGAGACGTTGCTGGCGCCCGCTCGAGCAAATCGACGATCAACGGGACGTATGCAAGATCAAAAGCACAGTGTGACATAGAGATTTAAGGAATTAAATTTCACTACTGAATAAACATCACAGCTCTTCTTCCTACCTGCTTTCTCTTACGCACAGTTGCAGACGTACTCGCTCGACTTACGCCAGTCCTACCAGTTTTTCTGCTAGCTATGCTGAATGTACTTCCCGCTTCCGAAAACAGATCGGCAGTCTGGAACTTTCAAAACCTTCATAACGTCAGGCACTTGACATCTTTAGCATACTGTGTTACCTCAAGATCTCCGCCATTTTCGATACCGTCTTTCACATTGATGATACGTTCCCTTTTGATGCCACGAACAACCTCAAGCCGTTTTGTGTGACTTAAAAAGGCGAGAGCGTAAGGCAAGACGTGCAACCTGTTTGATGATATAGAACATTACCTATGGAACTGTTCTGCTCGAACCGCAAACTCCTTGAGCATAGCATGAGCACGATCAACCAGTAGGTCTTTTACCGCTGACATCTCTGAAAAAACAACTTCAGCAATCACAAAATGAGGCCACTCTGCAATGATGCAGCTCTAGATTAGATCCAACCTTTGGAACGTTCTGCGACCTCCACTGCATTCATCCATTCACCTGCCTTCGAATACGCTTCGATGAGCAAGCCAGAGGAAGCTCTCTATAAAAGCAAACTATGCGTAAACCTACCTTCACCGGGACCCACAGCATATTCAAAAGCACTTGGCAAAACAAGAGACCAGTTTGTTGTTTTTTTTTGGGTGAAATGTTCGGCTGCCTAGTACATGAAGACGGTGAAAAGACAGAACTATCAATACGGAGTTTTGCGAGTCTAACACTTAGACTGAAATCCTACATATGGCCACAGCCTGGAATGGCTTGTGTCTCGCCCAACTAGTTGGAGAAGAGGGTCCAGGTAAGTTATGAATCACTCAAATTTACTCCTTTCAGCTCTCATTACGTGAAAACTTGACAAGATCGGTGCCTGGACACTCACCGCAACTCTCAAAGCCTTGGCTGCCTCAGACCATCGACCAGACGTCTTTAACTTAGCGGCCATTTTATTCAACGACTTCTCGATGAGCTCGTCCGAAATGCCAAGGTCATGAGCTCGAGAGATGTATCGGTCAACATTCATAGCCATTTCAAGACAATGCAAGCGCCTGGAAAGGAGAATATGTAGAGATATTTCAAAGGAGGAGAGCTTCGCGAAATTGCATTATTTCCCGATTTCTACTTAGAATTATCGAAGTATTTGTGTATATGATTGGTTTTAACACATTGCGACAACGGCGGGATATATCAGGGGTGGCCAAGAAAGAGGACGTTTTGTACCTACTATCGCGACTTCACCGCGATCTTGACCAGTGTGATCGCGCGGCAAATGTGGAATAAAAGGCCGTGGGTGGCCACAGGAGGGACCGCCGTGTTTTTATTGATTATTTTTTGTTGTATTTGTTGCTAACTAACTGTTCGCCGTTTCGTATAATAAATCTTTTATAGATTGAGTTGCGCCGTAGATAGTCTAAGGATATTTTGCGCTCGCACTGATTGTATCCTAGAGTTTAATATTCGGAGTATTTTTACCGCGTGGCACGAGATAAGGAGCCACTGTTTTTATATGGTGCATCGGCCGACCGAGTATCGGACTCGAACTGCATTGGAAGGTACGCCTTTCTATCTCACTGTGAGAACCTCAGCCTTTTTTTGCGCCGGCGCCGAGGAGTTGAAGAGAATTATTTTTTACATTTAATTGATTTTTTTTTGATTTTTGTGCACCTTCCACCTCTTCGCTTCCTAATTGATTATTTTTTTTGCGCCTCCTTCAACCTTCCTTGTGTTTTTTTCTCAAACTTTTGTAGTCCAAAAATTTGAATACATATTTTGAAACTGAGAATTTTCTCATTTCTCTCTGCATCTGTTTCGAGTATTTCATCATGGTCGGCCCCATAGGATTGAGTTCAAAAAAGGGTTTACTCACGCGCTATTGTAACCACATTGAATCTTTATTGGAGCAGTATAAAAACCTTAGGGAGCCCCAAGACGACCCTGAGCTAGGCCTAGGGAGCGCCCTTGAAGCAAAGGAGTTGGCTCTGCAACTAGAGGCGTTTTCAAAACTGGTATGCGAGGCACTGTCAGACTTCACAGCAGCGATGGACTTACTGGCAGACAGTCTCACGGCGGAACAAGTCGACCAGGCGAACGGATATATTGAAAGAGCCCATATGTCCATCGATAGGGCCCGAAGCACGGCCATAGAATTAGAAGCAAAAAGATTGAGCGCCCTAGAAGTGCACGGAGGATCAATGAGAAACCCTAATACTTCACACTTCAGAGCGCCACATATGCAAGTAGAACCAGTAACCCACAAGTTACCGGCCATCCCCATCCCAACCTTCAGCGGGAAAGTATGGGAATTTGAGAACTTTTGGACGCTTTTTGAAGCAAATGTCCATAACCAGCCCCTCACAGGTCTCCAAAAATTCAACTACTTAATCAGTGCATTACAAGGGGAGGCAAGAGATTCGGTGCGCCGGTTCAACATCACTGAAGCAAATTATGATAAAGCCATAGAGTTCCTATGCAAGAAATATGGTGATGAGTCACGTCTCATCGATAGTCTACAGATGCGCCTTGAACATGCGCATGCTGAAAACCCAGGTCTTGAGGAGCAAAGGCGCCTCCTTGAGAGTATAATGCCAATAGTAGCCCAGCTAGAAGATAAAGGAGTGACTCTGAACGGCTCCTTCCCATGTCAGAGAGTGCTTTCAAAATTCACAGCAAAGCTTCAGCGCAAGGTTCTCGAACAGTGCATTAGTGCCTCCACACAAGAGCAGTCATGGATCCTTAGTGACATCCTTCTGCACCTGGATAAAATCATAGGCAGGGAAGAACATATCAATTACATGATAAATAAAAATCCGGCTCCTAGTAAAAGTAATACGGCGAAGGTTACCAATAGCGCACACCAGAAATCGGCGGTTATGGTTACGCCATGCCTTTTCTGTAACGCTACCAATCATAAATCGGTAGCATGCACCAAATATGCCACCATCGAAGAGCGCAGGAACTTTTTCCGTGGCTCTAACCGTTGCCTTAACTGCGGGGCAGTAGGCCATTTAATTACCAACTGTCAAAGAGAGGGCTGTAGAAACTGTGGAGGGAAGAAGCACCACCACACCCTATGTCCTTCACGGACGAAGAAATTCCACTCAACTCCACATCAACAGTCACCACTACCGGGAAATGATCCTGCAGCGGTCGAATCGACAACAACGACTAACCAGCGAATAAAATTGGCTAGAAATGTAAAAAGAGAGTGGGCTTGGGAAACAGGGTCGAACACACGCACACACTCTCGGAACAGGCACCCTTGAGGATTCGGCAAGCTTGGCGCAATCAGAGGAAGAAATCCCCAACACAGGCACGGTCCTCGCTTCATTGCACAACAAAGGCATTCACCCAGAAAAAGGGGACAACAGTGGACGCACGGACAGTCATGTCGTCCTGCTGACAGGAGTGGCACAAGTAAGGGACACCTTACGAAATCAGTGGAAAGATGTAGAAGTACTTCTTGACACTGGGGCAGATGAGTCGTTCATCTCTACCGATTTGGCCGACGAACTAGGCCTAGAATGCACGACAACAAGAAAGCTTCACGTTTACACTTTCGGCACCGTGCAACCGAAGAATGTAGTTTGCAACGTGACAACCCTGGAACTGTGGGATAAATATGGGATAAAGCACAAGATGCACCTGCACACGCTTCCGGTTATCACCACATCTAACAAAACAGCGCAGCTGAGCTCTGATGACTTGGCATTCATTGAGGAGCGGCAAATATACTTATCCAAAATGCATCATATAGGTTCGTACAAGCCTCAGATTTTAATAGGCTGTGACCAGTTGTGGGATTTGCTTGAAATGTCACGTCCACATTATGTCTTACCTTCGGGCTTACATTTGATTCCCTCAAGATTCGGCTACCTGCTTACAGGAAAGCAGGTGATAGGAGACAAGGAGAAGCACCCTCCCAAGGAAGGGATCGAAGACAAACCCGAGGCATGGCCCACTACTATCAATACCATCATTAACTTCAAGGTGGACCCTGAGGAGGACGTTGATAGATGGGACAAATATTGGGCCATGGATTCAGCAGGCGTGTGCGAATTCACAGGCACAAAAAACGCGGAAAAGGATGCGATCAATGAGGAGGTCGAAAAATTTTTCGAAGAAACTATCCAGAAGCGCCCTGACGGCTACTATATACGTTTCCCTTTCAAGAAAAATCATCCTCCATTGCCGTCCAACAAAGCTATCGCCATGAAACGCTTACGCTCCATACTTCAGACGCTTCAGAAAACACCGCACCTTCTGCAAGAATACGACAACATCTTTGCAACACAGGAGCAACAAGGAATCATCGAACTCGTCGATAATGATTCATCAGGGGATGGTTCGTTGATTCACTATATACCGCATCAGCCGGTGGTCACCCCCCAAAAAGAAACAACAAAATTGCGCATTGTATTTGATGCTAGCGCACATTTCAAAGAGTGCCCCTCACTTAATGATATACTGCACCAGGGACCACTGATTTTACCGGAATTATATGCAATGCTCCTACGCTTCCGTGTTCCTTCCTATGTAGTCATCTCAGACGTTGAAAAAGCCTTCTTGCAAGTGCACCTCCAGGAAGCTGACCGGGACGTTACGCGATTTCTATGGGTACGAGATATAAATGCACCATTGGATAGCAACAATATTATAACATATCGCTTCACCCGGGTAACCTTCGGCTTGAATGTCTCGCCCTTCTTGTTAGGAGGAACTATCCATCACCATCTTCGTTGCGCCGTTTCGGATGTGGACTTGGCGAACGAAATTCGAGAAAACTTATATGTGGACAACCTTTTCCTCGCAGGTGAAACTTCGGAGGAAGTTGTACAAAAGTCCCTGGATGCGCGCAAAATATTTTCTGACATGGGGATGAACTTAAGGGAGTTCACTTCAAACGACCCGTCATTGCGCAACAAGTTACCACTAGAGGCATGCAGTACACCTACCCCGAAAAAAGTCCTCGGTATCCAGTGGGATGCAGAGAATGATAATCTTACTATTTGTTGCTCCTTGCCCCCGTCGAACACAATAACAAAGAGAATAGTGGCGCGCCAGATCGCCTCTATATATGATCCTTTTGGGTGGCTAGTTCCATTGATTACTCCAGCAAAAAAGTTTCAACAAGATTTATGGAGGCATAAACTGCAGTGGGACACGGAGCTAACACCTGAAATGCGCCACAAATGGGAGTGTATTGTCAATGACATTAACGGATTCAGCCGTTCGTTCCCAAGACGTTTCTGCACCAGCCCTAACAAACTGGACTTAGCAGTCTTCGCAGATGCCAGCGAGATAGCATTAGCCACATGCGCTTATATGTTCAACTCAAGGGGGTCCACTCTAGTTATGGCTAAGAGTAAACTGCCATCGATCAAAACCAAGACGACCATTCCTAAACTCGAAATGAATGCACTAACAATGGCTATGCGCCTGGCAAACTCCATTACGCAAGCTTTGAGGTTTGGAAAATATACCTCCCCAAAGAATGTGTACGTTTTCTCAGACTCTCAGATTGCGCTTAGTTGGCTTTCCTCCCCCAAATGCACAAAAATAGGAGTCTTAGTGGAAAACAGAGTACGCGAAATACGCAAAATTGTTCAGCACCTAAACGATATAGGACTAGAAGTCATGCTAGGTTATGTGCGCACGGTGGAAAACCCAGCAGACGCGGGAACGAGGGGATTGGACAAAGGGCAGATAAACAACAGCGATTGGTGGAGTGGACCACAATTCCTGAAGTCGCCTGTAAACACTTGGCCCATTGAGTTCTATCCGTCTCCTATGCTTGCACCAGAACCTACCAATGAGGTTTTACAAGCCCAAAAGACAGCGTATGTAACCTCCCTGTGCACGCGTAACGAAATCAAAGGTGAGCTGTTACCCTGGCACCGATACAGCTCCTTTCGTACCGGCAATCGTGTCGCTGCGATAGCTCTACGTTTCATAAAAAGGATGGTACGCTCCCTAGAAAGGATCCGGAAAAAGATCTTGAAAACTATACCAGAGCTGGAACACATCTCAGACACCTCCCACCTTCTGGACAGTGGCGAGCTAAAAGCCGCCAAAATGGTGTTGTTCCGCAATCATCAACAGGTATATCTGAATAAGGAGTATCGCAAATCCATGGAGAATACCTTACGGCTTTATGAAGATGATCAAAGAATATGGAGATCGAGAGGACGTCTAAAACATTCGGAGCTCCCTCAGGAGGCAAAGGATCCTGTTCTCATCATGCCAAATACATCGCTGGCACAACGACTTATCCGAGAAGCCCATGGTACATACCATAGAGGCATTGAGCACACGATTGCGACCGTCAGGGAACAATACTGGATTCCGAAGCTGCGCCAACAGGTTCGGAAAATGATCACTCACTGCGTACCTTGTCGAAAATTCAACGCCCTACCATATCAGTACCCTGATACGCCGGATCTTCCCAATCGAAGAGTTGTAAGAAGTTATCCATTCCAACACACAGGGTTGGATTTCTTCGACCTCCCTCCCCTGAAGGAGAATGGGTGCAGTTATAAGCTGTACGGGTGCATTTTCACATGTACAGTTACACGCCTCATTCATTTAGAAGTTGTGCGGAGCATGGCCACAAATGAATTCCTTAACGCGCTTAGACGATTTGTTGCGCGCAGAGGTGTACCAGAATCGCTAACCTGTGACAACGCACCAACTTTCCTCTTAAGCGCGAATATTTTGGAGAGTAGGCCCAATAGTATGAAAGAGGATATACAACACTTTGTAGCTGATAAGGGGATCAAATGGAATCACATAACGCCATATGCACCATGGCAAGGTGGGCTCTATGAACGCCTTATTAAGTCTGTGAAGCATGCCCTCTATAAGGCGCTAATGCCTGCACGACAGCGATCATTCGATGATATTCACACAGTCGTCATCGAAATCGAAGCTTGTCTGAATTCTAGACCCCTTACTTATCAAGGATCAGCGCACGAAGAACTCACCTCGGTGCGCCCAATGGACTTTATACAACACGGTCTTAGATTATCATTCCCTGAAATAAGGGCCGAGGACGATGATCCTCTATACTTGCCTCCCGATACGCACCGCACCTGGCAGCATCGCCAACAAGTGGTAGAAGCTCTTCGGTCATCAATTCAGGGAACAGAAAAGTTCTGGAAGATATGGCAACAACAATATTTGACTTCCCTAAGGGAAACCCAGAAACGTCTTCCAACTAACCGCAGACTGGGACGAGAAACCCCAACGATAGGGGATGTTGTTCTGGTGAACGACCCTGTCCTTCCAAGGCATGAATGGAAACTAGCGCGTATAACGGATATAAAGAAGGGAGGCGACGGCGAAATCCGCGAAGTGGAACTCCAATCCTCTAATAAGAGAAAGATGCGCCGTCCAGTGAATCTACTGATACCCCTTGAGGTCCAGGAAACGACAGAGAACTCGATGAACCCTCAGATTTCAGTAGCGGAACAATCCATTACGGACAGTGATCCCCCACTGGGCAATACCCACCGTTATAACTTGCGCCGTCGTAAAGCAGTTAAATACGCAGAAAATTCCGCTCACAGCATCGCAACAACCAGTGCTAAAATTTCTAAGGCATCTAGATGGTTCCTTTTCCACATAATGATCCTTTCTTTACTTCAAGTGGGTCACAGCTATCACATAGCTACAACGAATACGCCAGGTGTAGAAGTGGGTATTGTAACTGAAACAACTTTGCCACAATCGCTCGAGATGTACACTGACACGGCTTGCATAACTGGAAGCCTTTACGCTACTTTAGTTATTTGGCTACGGCTAGGAACTCGTTCGTCAGCCCCTCATAGCTTTTATGGGATTACCACCTTGGCTTGTGCGCTACTGTTCATAGCAGTAGCTTTTGAAAAAGTATTAACCCTCCCGTCTATGGGCACATTGCCACAGCCCAACAGCTCACCGTACCTTATGTGGCACTACTGTATAAGGTCCCTACATAAGCTTCGAACTCAGCTCCAGTCATCGATGAGCGCCCGGTCGAAAGCACCAATTACCGTAAGGGTACCGTCGTCCGAAGTAGTAGGCCCAGCGTTCACATCTCGAGAAGTCAACTTATTTTATGACAAGGTAAAAACTACACGACGAAGGTATACTGCGTCGCACAGTTTGAAAAGCGTCTTCTGAACACTCCCCGAGGGACCGCGTGGTAGTTGCATGAAGTATCGCTTCTGTACATGCACATATCTCTGATCTTAAGATTGCACATCGCCAAACATTGCTCAAATCACCACCAAAAAAAAAGCAACTCCACGTGCGCCGGAAAAAAGGGCTTATTCTAATTGTAAATCAATAATATTATAGCGACGCAGAATGATTTTATACCTTTAGATCCTTCGCCGGTATCAACTGAATTTTCCCAAACATAGGTGCGCCTGAAAAATCTTGACGAGCACGTTTCCGGAGGTACTGTCAATAGGTGCACCTTTTTCAAAAGATTTAAGTTTTTGCCCATCTCTTTTTTAGTTTTTCAGATTATGCAGAAAATGGATGGTGTTGAATACGAGCTTCACCAAACCAAACGCGGTCTTGAGCGACTACAAAGAGCCATCCCACCACTCCCGCAGCCGCAGAAGCTATATGATAAGATTGTCTCTCTATGTTTCGATCATCATTCATGTACTGAAGCTGTCACCAGCCTAGAAAAGAAAGTCCGCCGTCTGAGCCTCTCCTCTAAGCCTTTTAAGGAGCGCCTTCTTGAAATAGATTCCTTTGTTCTGGAAGTAGATAACCTTCGTCTCCAGTTCCTATACTGCAGATCGCAACTGCGAACCCTCTATTCAGTCCCTCCATTGCTTATCGCCTTGGACAAGATGTCGAGAGAATTTTGGGAGAGTCTCATGAACCAACCACAAGAGGTAGACGGAGATGAACCCCTCCTGATGGACTTAAAACTTATTGAGAACGTGACTTCGGATCATCTGGAAACACTCTGCACGTTGCGCTCGGACTTGAACAACTTCCGCAAAGAGGCCGAAAATATGGAAGGAGAAGATGTCCTCAGTTTCGAAAAAGAAGTCCACAATCAACTTGCTCGCCTTGGACAGCAGATACTGGACTCCAAAGATTCCATTATAGAGGCCCTGGAAGCCAAGAACAATTCGCCGGACCAAAGTCAGCCAAAACACAACAGTGCATACCAGCAAAACGGCGCCGAGGGAATCATGCCGATTCGTGAAGAAAGCCGTATAATTGAGGATAATATCAACTTCATGGAAGGGGTGGAGGAACTCGGAGCCAATGAACAGAATCCCGAAGAGCAGGATGACGACGCAGAAGGAGAAGAGTCCGAAGAAGAAACCCATGATGCAGAGGATGAAGTTTCTGAAGAAGAGATTCGTGAATATGAAGATGAG
>MU888047.1:0-14070 GCA_036418205.1 Ostertagia ostertagi
AGCATCTCTGACCATGACCGAGAAGCAGACCTGACCATCTGCAGAAATTTCATTCTGCGAGGCATAGCAGGACTTTCCCTAGTCGGTCACCAGTGGAGATGAGTCATGAGTCCACTACGACAACAACACGCGGCACGCCTTATGGCTACCTCGCAGCCTGGACCCACCATCTCACCCAAAACCCGACCTCTTTCGTCAGAGAATATTACCCCCATTTGTAGGATTGGTCGGGTATCCCACTTTGAGAACCGCTTCATCTTATATAGACAACCACTGCGAAGATAACCATGGAATAACTCCCGAGGTTGGCCGCAGCAGTGCGAGAGAACCATTCGAAACGTCTCAAAATCTCCTTCCTCCGGATGAACGCCCGACCACATTGCGAAGATAACTCGCCACCTTCTGAGGGAAACTGGCTGGATCGCGATACCACATCTATCGTATAGCCCTAACATTACTTCATCGCACTATCCCCTTCTCGATGCCCTGAAGCAGTACCTTCGAGAAAGGGGTCACTGAATACAACCACCCAAAAAACGACCTCTCCGAACTCTTCATCCCATAGCTCCACTCGTTTTGAGAGGAATGCATCCATTCGCTGCCTAGCAAATGAATGCATATCAGCGATTGCGACGGTGGTTATATTGTTGATCAGTTATTCTCCAGGAAAAAAAAACTCAATGAAATGAAAGTGTCGAAATTCGGCCAGAAATTATGGTTCAGCCCAATATTTATTATTATCCTGATAACAATGGTTATTCAAAATTGAACATTATTCTATGAGTTGGTTCATATTTATTTAGAGGGGTGGTGAACAAAGAAGTCGTTTAGTCTCCGTTTCGCACGTGACCCTTAGACGGAGACTAAACAAGTTAAGTCTCCTCCCTCTGTGCTCATCAGTAAGGGAAGGGAGGACAAAGAGTTCAATTGAAATTAACTTTTCAATAAATAGATAATCAAGCTCAAATTGAACATTTCTTGATTTTCTGTAAGTTAAAATAGACTTTGAATATTGTACTTATATTATAAAAATAGAAATCAATGTAGTTGCCTTAATTTTAACTAATTTTATAATAAGAATTTACAATAAGAGATGTTCAATTGCCCTTTTTTTTACAAGAAATGCTCACTTACCCATTTTTCCATTGAAAGAAAGTATTAAATAGAAATATAACGTTCTTCCCTTGAAATATTCTAACCTCCCAGCGTCGTTTCATACAAATAAATGAACATGACATAACGTGTTAGAATTTTATCAGATTTTATCATTCCTTCATTGTTGGGGAGTCACTTTCTTTTCAAGGATCGTCGAGTTTTCGGAAAAATTCGACTAAGTTGTTCAGTTTTATCTGATATTTGCGTTTTATGAAGACATTTTCATTTATGCACTTCATAAGGCTGATAATAAATACATCTGTGTTATATCCTGATTCGTCTAATTGTTTTTTTGTATGTTATAATCTACCAGTTTAGCTCCGCCCGCTACCGCGCGCATGACACGGAAGCCTGATAGAACTGACAATCGGTGAAGCTTTGGGTTTCACCGCTTAACTATAGCTGCTTCGTTAAATGCATTACTGTCCGTTGCCCATCTTGGCTGTATCTCACTGTTTGATAAGCGCAGTGAAGTGCACAGCTAAAGTGATGATGTAAACAACCACTATGCGTCGAGTATCGAGGTAATTTAGCGGTCGAATATCTCAAAACGGAATGCCCAGTATTCATTATCATATTTATTCGAGCATCCCATTCATCCTCAAGAACTCTAGAAGGTGTAGCGGTCGAAAGGTGTTTGAGTTTACAATTATAACGCTAATGAAATGATATTGAAATGAAATGCATTATCTGCAATCTGGTTTCGAGTAATCTCTACGTTCGTACGCATATCGTAATTATCAGTCCTCATCTGTCGTTATCACTTTTTGACCCCCACAAATATGTTACCGTCCCACCCCCATATCATGTCCCAAAATCAGCTCCTGACGACTGCTGCGAAGCGCACTATGAATTTCGTGAAAATTGTGTTTCAGCGCCTCTTATCTGCTCATTATCAGTCGTTATCACTTTGTGACCCCCACCAAATATGTTCCCGTCCCACCCCCTATATCATATCTTGAAACCAACTCCTGACGACCACTGGTGCCCGAGCTATGAATTTCGCGACACTTGCGTTCTAGCGCCTTTTATCAGCCCTTATCAGTTGTGATCACTTTCTTTACCCCACCAAATATGTTCCCGTCCCACCCCCTATATCATATCTTGAAACCAACTCCTGACGACCACTGGTGCCCGAGCTATGAATTTCCGGTCAGACAGACAAACACATACACACACACACACACAACTGCTTAGCCGATTATATATATTAGGTTGGAAAGAAAGTCCTGCAACACTTTTTCAAATTTTTGATTTTAATTTTATCTTTTTTGTTTACAACTCCTGACCGGTCTTATATCTACCATGAGTGTCCACCACTTGTCTTCAACGCTCAGAAAATTTCTTGATGCTCCTTTGCCAAAACCCAGCGGAGTGCGGTCGAGAAAGGAGGCGACCTCACTTTCGAGTTGGAGTTGATCGTCTAATTATTTCGTCATCAAGATGATGATTTAAGGTCCAGGATAGGTGGCAGTCATTTACAGCTCGACCAGGGGAATACGCTAAGAGAGGTAAGAAATCTTGCCGCAGCTCCAGAATTTCTTACCGGGCTCATTTCGGATCATGGTGATTCGCAATGTCATGAAAGAAATAAATATTGTCGCGGTACGAGGGCTCTTGACGAGCTGCCTCGGCCAGCTTCTGGAGTTCCGCAGCCTAGACCTCTACCTACACAATGGTGCCCATAACGAAGAATTTGTAGTGGAGCTTCCGTAAGAGCCCTACCTGTAATGGAGTGTGCGGGACGCTGCTGGCTTCTTATAAAAATATCAAAAGATCGAAAGCGCTGGTAAAGGTGAAACACGCTGTAGCGGTGAACGACATGCCTATTGAAGCTATTGCAGATAGTGTTGGTCTTTGACACGAATCCATAGTTATGGAGACATTTGTACTAGACAGTGACTCGGAGTATGGATTTACTAGTGGTCGAGGTTTTTTGAATTTTCTTGGATAACTACTGACTGCAGCACTTATATCCACCTCGTGGATTGAAGCCTCGAGAATGCTCTACCATTTGTTAGTCATAAATGTTACCTATGAATTTTTCAGAAAAAAAAGAAAATTTTAGAAAGAGTGTTGCAGAACTTTCTTTCCAACCTAATAGTAGGATTTATGAGATCGTTTTTGTTTGTGCACGTTCGCGCTATTCTCAGGATTCCCGAATATATTGTATTATGTATTATATATATTTTTGTGCACGTTCGCGCTATTCTCAGGATTTCCGAATATATTGTATTATCCCTACTATATATAAAACGCTATGTCTGTCTGTTTGTGTGTGTGTGTCACGAAATTCATAGCACGCGTCGCAGCAGTCGTCAGGAGCTGATTTTTTGATATGATATAGGGGGTGGGACGGGAACATATTTGGTGGGGGTCACAAAGTGATAACGACTGATAAGAGCAGATAAGAGGCGCTGAAACACAAATTTCACGAAATTCATAGTGCGCTTCGCAGCAGTCGTCAGGAGCTGATTTTGGGACATGATATAGGGGGTGGGACGGGAACATATTTGGTGGGGGTCAAAAAGTGATAACGACTGATGAGGACTGATAGTAACGATATGCGTACGAACGTAGAGATCACTCGAAACCAGATTGTAGATAATGCATTTCATTTCAATATCATTTCATTAGCGTTGTAATTGTAAACTCAAACACCTTTCGACCGCTACACCTTCTAGAGTTCTTGAGGATGAATGGGATGCTCGAATAAATATGATAATGAATACTGGGCATTCCGTTTTGAGATATTCGACCGCTAAATTACCTCGATACTCGACGCATAGTGGTTGTTTACATCATCACTTTAGCTGTGCACTTCACTGCGCTTATCAAACAGTGAGATACAGCCAAGATGGGCAACGGACAGTAATGCATTTAACGAAGCAGCTATAGTTAAGCGGTGAAACCCAAAGCTTCACCGATTGTCAGTTTTATCAAGGCTTCCGTGTGCGCGGTAGCGGGCGGAGCTAAACTGGTTATATTATAACTGGTGCAACCTGCCCACTATCCACAGCCAGAAAAACCTTCATTATGGAATTTCCGCGTAAATTTTTTGTTGTCGCAGAAACAAGTAACATCCCCACTGGCGTCTCATGTGAAAATTTTGAGCACCCCCCAGTGAGGCCTTCGTTTTCAGAGAAAACGGAGGGTTCATTAGAAAAGTATTGACGAGTAAAACAAATGGATAACTCTTACACGTAACGTGATAATTTTCCCAAAAGAGGGAAAAAATGCAGAGAAGAGTAGAATGGAACTATTCGAAGAACAATAAAATAACCTTGATAAAATTGTTGTGTAACTCACCTTTCCCATACTGTCTTCAGGAGTGAATCCAAAAATGGCTCTTGCTTGATTTCCTGTCACTACTTTCCAGATTCTTGCAAATGTTCTCGTAAGAAGGTGGACTGTAAATTAAAAGAAATATTGGACTGATTCACGGAAATCTTGATGTAATGCTAAAAAGAAGGCAAATGTATCAGCGAAAAACAATGCGATACGCATGTCCGGAATCGTTAATTTTTTTTCTATCCATAGTGGCACAATCTATCCGCTCTAATTACGAAGAGAACGATTTGAATGAAAACATGTAAAAAAATTTTGTTGTTTTTACGTATGCGTGATTGAAATTTAGCGGCGGTGAATCAGTAGGTGGCATTTCTTAGGCCGATGTCGGACTTTGGGAAGATTCAGATAACTTTCAAACAGTGTTGAGTCGCTGGTACATCGTTCGACCCGCTGGCACATAGTTCGATCCCCTGCTACACAGCTCGATTCGCTGGTGCAGCGCACGTTTCCAGCAACTCGCAAAGTCAGACATCGGATTTACAAGGACCCAATCCTGCATCAACTCTCATACAGGCCAACCAATCTTAACCCTTTCCGGACCGCGCATTTTTGCCGTGGCGGGCTTCGTGCTGCACGGCAAGCATAAATAAATATATTTACCTGTATTTCCACTGAAATCATTACTTTGTCTCGTTTTTGTATTTTTCATGTTAAGAGTACATATGTAGTGAATATGACAGAAAACTGTTGTATAATGAAAGTGATAGGGCCATAAAAAGGGAGGCAGGAATGAAAACTTGTTCAAAATAAGTTGTAATGGGGGAAAAGGGACCGAAAGTGTCCGAAACGTTTGGATTAAATAGCATCAGATACGACATGCACGTGGTGTCATAAATTCTGTTGTATGAAGAGTTTTAAATGATTTATAACTGTTTTCGCTGAGCTCAAGTGGACATCCATTTAGTATTTAGTTATTTTAGGGACTAGTTTGAGGTTGAAGTCTAGGTTTTTTCGTACGTACGACATGAGTATCTTACATAGATATGTAACAACATAAAAGTTTTTGTAGAAAAACCTTATCCTCGAAAAATTTGTTCCTGACACCCCATGGGTGTCAGGCGGTCCGGAAAGGGTTAAACCCCTTCGTTGTTAATTAAATGGTATCAAGCTTGATTGGAAAGATTAAAGCCTTTCTCAAGGGTTCACCGCAAGGAATTAATCACTTGCTTTAACTGCGGTTGTCCATTGCGTAGGCTATGCATCACTCAAACGCTACGCGATCTGAATGGGAGTCCAGTGTGCGGCGCATCTTAAAAAACAACACCTGACTGTCGTAAAAAGCATCGTAGTTCATCATATATGACTGTAAGCGTAATTCGGAGTGGTTGCTAAGGTTAAAAAGTCAAGCAAAGGATGTCATGGATTTCCCACAAGGACGCATTCTGTTGCATTTCAATAGGAACCCGGCGTTTTTGTTCACACTACTTCAGGAATCTTTAAGCATGAATGTTTCGATTCTTCGTTCCCCAGATTTTATGCAAATTTCGACTTTGTTTCCATTTTGGACTGTACTTCCCTTAGCATATACAATTTCTGCTAGTTGTCATGTTCCTGCACCTGATTAGAATGCTCTAATACAAGAAAGCGGAGTGGGCCACTTGCATTTTTCTTTTGAGGTGAAGCGCACTGTGCGACGTCTGAGAAACATTGGGTGTCGAGGAGGAAAAGGCGAGAGAATTTACCGTACGAGGACGCGTACACTCAGTCACATAGACTTTTGCTCGAACTCAAAGCAATGGGCAATACGTGCAAAATCCTGGAGCCAGAGTCAACTGTGTGTTGAGAGAATTTCAAAATTTTTCCGTCCCCCCCACCTTTTTTGGGTTAACAGTGCGACCCCATAAACTACCTATTTCCTACTTTTTATGCTGTTGTGCTCGTCATCGATGTATGGACCGTCATCAATATGGAATGTTGTGGGAGTGGCAGTTAGTCACTTTGTCTCACTCACTCGACCGAACTTAAGCCAACACGGAATTATCTCATTTCATGAGGATAACTTCCAACAATCTGCGTAAACCTAGGTGACTGCAGAGAGCTTCACTATCAAAAAAAATTACCAAATGTCCTTCAAGCTTCCAGAACTCCCTCCTTAACAAAGTGAAAATCTAAGGCCTGCAGTGGTTGTGGTCCTCTTCATCTAAAAGGTTACGTCCTCTTCATCTAAAAGGTTACACCTTTCTCCAGTAGCGTTCTTATGGGGTGGAATACAGATATTTCGAAAGCACAAATTGGATACAGAAATTTCAGAAGCACTTTCAAAAAATACTTCGAACAGTTGTGATTGTATAGTTCAGCAATTCGTGCTTGTTTCGCCTTTTTGTACACATGCGAGTTTTCAACATTTGAAGGCTCATAACTTCCTTCATGATCAACTTTTTACAGAACCCTAAGGCAAGCTAGAAGCTAGAGTACTAGCGCTTTGGAAAAACGCAAAATATTTCCATATTTTGCTCCTTAAAAAAAACGTTTTTCAGGGGTTTGGGGTCACATTTTTCAGAACGTGCAAGCTTTATAATTAATGTTCATAACTTCCTTCATAATACGCTTTTTGCAGATTTCTCTGGCTGATTAAAAGCTGGAGTGTTAGGGATGACGAAAGAATGTTAATCCGTCTTTAAAAACCACTTTCAAAAAACAGTCCCGTTGTTCTGTTTGTTTTCCTCCATGGCTTTCTAGACCCTTATCCTGGAAAGCGAGTTTTCGATCTTACCATTAGAACGCCCACAAGTTTCTTCAGAATTGGCACGCTTGGAAGCGGTAAAAACCATCGATGTTCACAAGATCAGTGCTTTATAACAAGTTCTAGAATACCCTGAGGTCTTCTCTTGTTCTAGTAGGATCTAGAAATCAATCCGGTGAATGCGTTGCACTTCCTTTTTCTACTTCTTTCTACTTTGTGGTCTGGAAGCACCGAAATTCTTCTGAAAGAATTTGCTTGCTCGTGTTAACTGGAACATCAGGTGATTCAGTGAGAACTCTCGCTCTGTGACGCGCCACTCAATCGTGCGTGATGAGTAGGCGCCGTTGTATTTGGAAGTCTGTCCTCCTTTGGCACTTCGCAATGCCTTCTTAACCTCATATTTTTGATTGGTACTCGAGCTCACGAAGGCTCTCATTGGCTAAGTACGACCCCCCTCGCTGATCTTTGGGTAGTGGACGGTTGACGCTGCTTGGCGCCCTCGTCGCGCACTTCCAAATCGAGATAGCAACGTGTTTGTGGGTTTCATCTGCACAATGCAGCGATTTATTAACTTCGTTCAATTACGGAATGTCCCTTCTTCCCATTCACATATAACCGGCCGTAATCAAAAAGCTCCATACCCTCTCGTTTTGAATCCTCGTCATTGGTTTGTTGTTGTTTAGTTCTATGCATTTGCTGTAGATTGCTTTTTTTATTTATTTTGATCAAATGTTCAACCTCTTTTGTTTGATTAAGGATAATATTCTGTTAATGCACTAATTCCTCATCATTAGCAGAAGGCTCTAAGGCTCTTAGCAAGGTTGGGAAGACAGAGCCACTAGTCCAAATAGGGATTCTTTCTAGTGATCTCGTTCAGAAGGTAAAGAAGCGAAATCTTTACTGAAATTTTTTGAGGCAATGAATATACAGTGGTCGCATAAGAAGCTTTTTCTGTTAAAGAAATAAAAGTGTGACTTCCGATTTTCACTGGCTACGATCTCTTTGAGGAAATATGATTTTCTAAACTTCCTTATTTCACTGTTGTCCTACTTTAGGATGCTGTCATCACGGGCAATTGCTCGATTAGGTGGAGTCCGTGGTCTCATGGCCGGTGGTGCGTCATCACATCCGCGTCGTGACGTTGAAGGTCATCCACCTCCTCCAGTCACCCAACTCAGCGAGCATGAACTACACTTGAAGGATACGGGTATGTGAAAGCTCAACGATCACTGCTCTCTCTCTCGAGCACTTAGTAGTCAGATGACTTCTCATTTGCGTTTTATCCATTAATTGTCCTAGCAATTTTTTTAGTCAAGCGTGACATTTTTTTGCGAAAGGCGGGTGGTCTCCATAATAATTTTAAAAAAAAAATTCGGATACAGGGGTCAAAAGACACTTCGCTAATGGCGCACATCATCGAACTTTTCGTCGCACAGGGAGCCGATGTTAATGAAAAGTTTTACGGCGAATATTCCTTAGGTGTTCCTCCGTAAACAGAAGCAGGCCCTCCTTCACTGCCCCGCCGTCTCCAGATATAAACGTCATCTGCCACCACCGTCGAGCTCAACGAGGCTTACCGAAATCGCTCCGACCTGAAGCTGCTACACAATTTCCTCAGTGAATTAATTGTTGAATAGCTTCCCAGAGACATTAGCTGTGAATGTGCAAAACCGCTTTTGACCTGCGTTTCAGAGACGTCGTAATCGTCTATGGTATCTCAACGACCTCGTTGAGATCGTACCGCGCACAATGCTTCCGTGGGAAAATCTTCTGATGTCGTCGGTGTAGAAGGCTGTTGTGTAGCTTGTTGATAGATTATGAACGTGCTCTTCAATATTCAATTTGGGTCATTGATTGTGACCCAAATGATTAGGAATGAGGCAGCCCGATAGAGGGAGTCGCTGATAATGTGGTAAGCTGGACAAGCGCTCCTTTTTTTGGGCATCCTGGTTATGTACGAAATCAACTGATAACAGTGATCAAAGGCATTTCAGCGGTAATATAACCCACTTCACGCATGGTTACACGAATATGCTTTCGAAAATCTGGCTTATCGGCAAACTCTTACCTCAGCCGTTGAGTGGAGCCCCAACTCAGTGCAGGAGTTCCCTCGATACGCTAAAGGCTTTGTTTCACGTTAACCACTTTCCAACATCTTCCTCGACGAACGAGGAGGGTGAATGTTGCTCGAGAATTCTTTATCGCTTGTTCGAGTGATGGTTTCGTACCTAGATAAGTTACTGCTCTCCGCGCCGGGGGCATTCATCGCTATGAAGGCGTTCGTGCGTTGCATACGTTGGGTCTTCCGGTATGGACCTCGCACAGTTGAGGGCGATGAATAGAATCCTCGACGATTATTCAACCTGCATAAGAGTCGGTAGTAGTACCTGCTAAAGCTCTTGGTTTCGCGATTAACTGCTGATGGCGATGCGGTTAACATACTCATCGCAGGTGTGACTTCTGATAGGCAGGATCAAACTTATAATGTGCCGCTTCCAAAATTTTTACGACTCTCCAGTCTCTGTAGTGATCAATGGTGTCAGCGGTGCCGTGGGACTTGCCATCATAACATACTCCAACCTTCACCAGAAAGCCATCGACGGTGTGTGTGGGCGGCGGGGAGGGGAAAAGCGGCGGAGAGGATGTTGATGTATACTTTTCGATTTAGCAAAATTTAGATATATTTACCATGCAGTGGCAATCAAGGTTTTCTTTCGCCTCTACAACGGCGCTTCTATGTGGTATGATTTTTTTTCGGGCAGGGCTTGGCTCAGGTACAGTTCTCCGCGATTTGTACAGAGAAGCAGCGGTCTGGCGCATATCCCTTAATGAGCTTGATTGAACGATTTCTTTGGTGAATGAGAAAGGCGAACACTCAAGTCACAATGTCCTGTTCTTCCGGCTCGAAAGTACGCGACAAGGGAACCGATGCTCTACCAAGACCTTTGTTTCGATGCACTGACTAAGTTTTCCTCATTCGCCGAAATCGCAAGTGGCCTTCCCTTCTTATCGCCGTGCTTTTCTCGCTGTGGACTCATCTTCACTTCAGTTGTCATAAGAGTGTTTTTTAGCAACGTCGAAATACAAAAAATGAATGCACTCTTGTTTTTTTCAACGTTTTCGAAACTCTGCTCACCTTCTCTCTCGGATCGCATCCTGCGTTTCTTTTCGTGTGCGGAATCAATCCTGTTGGTTGTGTGAAAGAGCGTTGGGGGGAGGGTGAGCGTGGGGGAGGCTGCCTTGAAACGCCAAACAGGTTCATTTATTCCCATAACTTTTTCTAATGAAGGTAATTCCTTTTCTGGTAACATATTTATTGTTTCCTGATAACCTAAATATTGCAGTGAGAGACAATTCTCCAATAATGTGATCAAGCCACTGGTACGTGAAATGGACGAAAAATCGCAAATGCATCAATCAGTGATCAATGGGGTCTTCGACAATGGGGTATGTTGCGCCTATCACATAATTATCTTACGAGAATTTCGGATCTTTTACTCCAAGTTTCTTCGAATCGAGGCGGTCTTAAAAAACACGTATGTCTTAGTTAATGGAAATCCGAAGGTCGCCGAAGCTATGAGGGACGAGTGATCGTAGGGTTTTTTTCGACTATTCTTGGTCATTGTAAGACGCTATGCTAAGGTTTTGCTTACATAACATTTCCTTGGGTGTACTGATGAGCCACACGGTGACGTAATGTGATGAGAGGCTCGCGCTCGCCTAGACAGTTGGAAAATACGGTCAGCATCGCAGCCTCGTTACCGTGATTACGCTATCCCTAGTATGTGTCAGATATAAATCAAATTTCCAAAAAAAACTTACCTTGTGGAGCGACTTCATTTTCATTTTCTACAAGTGGGCCAAAATCATAAGGACAACGCGTGTGCGCGACTATACTCAATTTTTTCTGAGTCGCTCCATCTTCATCTCCCTTTCTGTGCACTAGGGAACGGGCTACAAGGACTTCGATAGGAAAATCGGCTTATCGTTGGTCTCAAAATTGGTGCAAATTAACTACATCACAGTACGTCAGTTCTAAAATTGAACTAAATTAAGGTTCTGGCACGCTACAAAAGCGGCAGTTCAACGCAACAGTGAAGCACTCACGGGAAACCTTCACCGCTTCAGTAGTTTCGGAACCACCACAATGATAAAATTGATGTTAAAAACCAGACTTTACCTACTGTTTAGTTTAAAGAAGCGCCTCGAGTACTTACTTGGGACGTTTCTACAGAACAGAGCCTCGAATTTTAAAGCAAATCTCAAAGGAGATTTCGGCCTCACAGATTTCGAAGAAGCAATATATCTCATATGTCTGGATTATTGTATGGTACACCCTTGATGCAAGCGTTAACGGAAACCTCTTAAAACTTCGAAGAGCTGAAAAAAGCAGCAAGTAATGCCAGAAAGCGTAGGGAACATTTTGATATGCTTTAGTAGAGTAGCCCAGAGCTCGCGCCATCACTCTTCATCTGAGGTCGTGTTAGCGCAGTAGGTGGCAGGTCTCGATTTAATTGATTTTTACCTTGGAGCCGACTGTATGTGTGACAAACATTTTGCTGAAGTTCGTTTCATCCATCTAGCTAATATGCGTTTTTGGCAATATAGTATGTTGGTCCTCTAAATTTTTGGCTCATCCTGATTTAGATTTCCCATGATTTCTTTTTTTTCCAAATTTGTGTGAACGTCACAGGACCTAACTGATCCCCCGGAAAGGTTGTGCCTTCACGACAGGTCTCTTTTAACCTACGCGGTGTTTCTAGGATGAAATTGCCTCTGATTATTCAAAATGTCGTCCAACTTCTCCAAAGTAGCGGTATGCTTTTCGTGTTATGACCACTCGAAGCATACCTGGCCTTAACCCTTAGACTACGACTTTTTTTAGAAACAAGTTATCGATGTGTTTTGTGTAGTAACAGTCGCTCCTAGCAACAACTAATCATCTGTAGAAATTTGGCTGACGCGCGCTGGGTTTGAGCTGGGATTCGATCCAGAGACCATATGCGCGGCAGTGGCCCCTCCTGTCACCACACCATCTCCGCTCGAATGAGCATTTTGAACAGTTCAAATACCATTCAACAAATACACATTTATCACATCTCATTCGTGGAACAAGGCAATGTACGGTTGTGGGGAACGCACGAAATAAGAATTGCAAGCACACACTTTGTAGAAGCTGCGCCCACCGGCTGCTTCTCCTCTAACGAATTTTCCCTGGTTTTTCATGCTCGAAAGCTGCGTCATCTTAGGAGTGTTCTACTACCACTTCCGCATCAACAAACTGACAAAACTTCCGGAGGTTGGAATTTCCAACGCAGTCGTAAAACGCCGTTATCCTCTAACTGGCTTGCGGCCGATAAAACCTCCATCCGTCATCGGTTTGCTTATGTTTCACCTGTTTCACAATAATTGAGGGAAATATTAGAACCATTCAACACAAAGAGTGTGAGACTCGAAAACTACCTTTTCGGGAGCTGTGCACACTGCCCAGTGACCTGTGGAACGACTTGCTTATCAACTTATCCAGCGTAACTCGCTTAGACTTCTGATACTTCGCTGACAGAGTAAGAATTACCAAGTTTCTAGTTGTGCACAATTCCGCCATAAAGCGGGCCCTCCGATCTCAATAAGTGCCAAAACTGTGGTAGTGACTTTGACTACGAAGTGGGACACATGTGTACCACCAGTAGTCAAAGATTAACTTACGCAGGATGACTCGCTTTAGCTTCTGACGATTAACTGTCATAGTAAGAATTAGAAAGCTTCTATATGTGCACAATTCAGCCATCAAATGAGCGCTCCTGCCTCAATATTCCCTGAAACTGTGGTAGTGTCTTTGACTACGAAGTGGGACACATGTGTCCCACCAGTAGTCAAAGGGTTAAGCTGCATAGCGGCTGCTTATGCTAACTCATCAGTGTTTTAAATGAGCTGCTTTTGACCATTGCACTGCCTCCACTCTTATCTGAGGTATTAACTATGATACTCCTACGGTTATCATGAACGCAGACTCCTTTCTATTTCTGATGCTTTCAGATTGATCCCGCAGTGTCCGCCTTTGTTGACCTACAAAATACACTCATTTTACCGCTGATACTGGAACTAGGAACAGAAGAACAAAAGCAAAAATATCTTCCGAAAGGGTGCACAGAATGGGTAAGTGGATATGGTATTGACTGATATATTTCTGCAATGAATAGTTCCTTTAAGGCTGCAGTGATCCTCAAGTGTCTCTCTTACTCTCTTTAGATCGGTTCGTTCTGCCTTTCCGAATCCAGCTCAGGATCCGATGCCTTCGCCATGAAGACTGTCGCCAAGGCGGACGGCGGTGATTATGTTATCAATGGGTCAAAGCTGTGGATCACCAGTTCGAGCCACGCTAAGTTCTTCCTGGTATGTTTCTCTTGGCTATTCGAAACAAACGAAACAACATTGCCTCCTAATCTCACTGGGCTATTCATATCCTCTTGGGAGGTCTATACAGGATTTTGACTCCCAGAGGATACAAATCGTACTGCAAATTTACTTATCAAGGCGGTGGACTTACTCATCAACTCTTGTCATCATTTTATAGTAGTAATAGCACTGTGGCTGAGAAGCGCTGCGGTCGAGGACAACCGAAGTCAATCCAGCCTTCTACCCTCTTGGTGCAGGTCTATGGTTGCTAAATTCTTGATGGTGAAGCCCCTTTTTGATAATAAAGGGATGGAAAACCTAGCATTTTGTCTTGATCAATTCCCGTGAAAGGTTAGGGAGCTGCCCGCGTTGCGCCTTGTTATGTTCTCAGCTTTTCCTTCGCTGTCCTTGTTTTATATAATAACCAATGTTGACGCATCCCCCAAAGTAAACGTTAGAAGGAGCCTTTTCAGCAGATATCACAT
>MU888048.1:0-12261 GCA_036418205.1 Ostertagia ostertagi
AAAGTATGCCTTGACTCCCTCCACTCCTGTTTGCTTGGTTTCTCAGTAAAGTGTTCAGGAGTTTTGTAGTTTCTAATACTTGCTTAAGCTTTCAGTTATAACTAGTTAGTGATAGTTGATTGGTGATAACGGGTCATTTTAGATTGTTTTTTTATATTTTAGATTGGCAGTATTTTCCCTTTTAAATACATATTCTTTATTCATGTTGTTTTTGTTGTATGGTTTTCCAATTTGACTGCCATTTCTACGTGTCTAGTACACATGTTTGGGTGGTGTTGTGACCCCTAGGCCGTCTCCCTTAATGAGGTCACTTCGCAGTTATTTAAAGGATAAAGGATAAAGCATTTGCCGTTGATCAATCCCTTTTTGGGATGCGGCACGCATTCTACTTCCATTTGTACATTCGTAGTGGCGTTTGAATGCGATGTGGCCTATACAATGACTTGCGGGGGCCAGCCGATGTACAAGTCAGTGTTTTTATCCTCCCAGACAAGTCTGGTACCAATTAACCGACCCCGGAGGGATGGAAGGCTTGGTTGGCCCGGGCGACTCACGACCCAGGATTTGATCCCGGACCGCTCGCGTGGTAAGCGTGCCACTTGCCACTACACCACTTCCGCCCTATTCGCATAGTATTCTTAATTAGGTGTGGGTCGTACCATTCTTTACTTCTCCGCACCGTAGAGGAAATGGCTCGTATTTCCTAAGCATTTCACGATTTTTTTTCTCTTTTCTGCACTGGCGGTCCACTACCTACCCCTACTTTCACATTTGAGTGGAATTACCTCATAATTCAATCCTGAATCTTGCCTTTAAGTCAAACAAGCTCGGCAAAATCGTATCACTTTGCCAAACATCGCATATTTTTATTCTGTGGTACGGATATTGTCAACTCTTCGACGTAGCACAAATTGATACCATCCTCGCGTTCGCCCGAGCCGAAGGCTGCCTTGTCAAGGGCGAACGCCAAGCCTAGAGGCACTCAAAACTCCACCTTTTGCGGTAAACCGACCTCCGACATGCAAATGATTCAGTGTGAACTAGCCACTTAGAAACCCCTTTGTTCTGAGCTCATGATCATATCTAGGTTTCTAAATATACGATTTGAATTATTCTTGTAAGGATCTTATAGAATTGAGACGGCGAAGCGATGAAATCTTCACTTCAGCAAGAGCCGCCTTCGATTTCACGAGAAACCTTATTGTCAATGCAGTGTCTGCTGAAGCGCTCTAGTTATTTCCGTACTCTCTAACCATGAGGTTTTTTTCAGAGGCGGAAGTAGTGCCTATTTTCTTGTAAAAGTAGGCGCTTGTCTACAAGCAATCTTGTCATTATACGAAGAAAGATGACATGTTCTTGAGAACACAATTTCATTCGTTGATCTCACACTTCGCTAAAGTGCAGTTTCAAAAGAAAAAGAAAAGTGGCTCTGTTTGCAGAATGTGACTTATACCGATATTCAGAGTTGAATTATGGAAGAATCACTAAACTGCACTCCAGTAAACAATTTTCTTGCGCATTTGCATGTGCAGTTCAGGACCTTCCAACCTTTTCGTCGTAATTCCTCCAGACTTTGATGAAATACGCTTTCAAAATTTGGAAATGTCGTAAAATTGAAGAGCTCGTTCGCATCGGGAACGACTGTGAAACATGGATAAAAATGCATCAAAAAAGGAGGAGTGTGCGAGCGGTAGACTACTGTGCACATAAACATGGGATTCTAACGAATGGTGTTCTACCTTGAGGTCAGAATCGTTGGCCCAGCTTTGAAGCCAAATCTTCGTACCTTAGGGCAAAACGTTAATTGTGCGTAAACTCCGCGGATAAGTGCGAAGTGACCTTATTAAGGGTGACATCATACTGACTTTCAGGGCAAGGTGCGCTTTTTCAAAACGGTTTTGTGCATATTGTAGGGACGCATGTAGGGAACGCAAAACCATGTTTCATTTTCGCTGAACGGTTATAGCAGTACCAAAAAAGAAGCATAAGGTACTGTTAAGGGTTCGATCCCCCGTGGCGACTAAATTTTGCATTTGGGTTGGCGCCTACGGTTTGGTGCCGCGCTAAATATCAAAATCAGATGTCAAATTCATCGTCAGGACCATTTTGAAGCCAACAAGTGGCCGCCAACCTTGATTGCAAAATTTAGTCGCCGCGGGGGATTGAACCATCAAGAGTATTATTCACCACTTTTTTGGTACTACTAAAACCGTTCAGCGAAAACGAAACATGGTTTTGTGGTCCATACATGCGTCCCTACAATATGTACTAAACCGTTTCCAAAAAGCGCACCTTGCCCTGAAAGACCTCCCTTGTTAGAAGTCACCACGCCAGCGAAACAGATGTATAAATTGGGTGACGACATCTTCAGAAGCTTCGGAAATATGCGGTGCAGAACATACGTAAAAGGAGGGTGATGACGTTAACGGGCAATTGGTGAGGTGCGTCACAGCAGTAGTTTGCCCTGGTGCTGGGAGGATTGTGTACGGAGAGACATGACCACCGTACTAGGATTATGCAGAAGCAGAGCGAAAAAAACAAACAGAATCTTGATCACTGTAGATGCAAGATGCTGTTGCAGAGGAGAGCTTGGCAGGTCTGGTCGACGTAAATCTGAGATACCGGTGTGGGGAAGGAAGTACGAGGGGTTCAATTCACGTACAAAGGTGTCACTGCGGGCGAAAATGGTGAGTGACTACATGAAAAGACGAGAGGTTTGAAACCTTGAAAGACTGGGAGACGCACTAAAGGGCATGTACCTCAACGAAGGTTATATCTCTGACTCAATGGAGCAAGAAAAAAATAACTCATATACAGTGCGTTTCAAAAGTATAAAGCCACCCTTGAATGAAGCTGTTCCAAGTTAGAATGAAGGTTCCGTGATTTGATGAATAGTTTATCGAATTCAGCACGCTCTGAAACTATATAGTAAACTTTGTTGTACAAACCACTATAAGCTAGAAACGGTTCCATAAGAAAATTTGAAAAACTCCCCTGTTTCAAAAGTATAAAGCCACCCCGGGCGAGTAGGCAACAGCGGTAAAAATTTTTGTTCCTGTTAACTCATTTGGAGTTCTTTGGCCATAATTAGCACAAACACATTACGTCTTCAATATATCTCGTGGATCTACGTTTTCTTTGGAAGAGCAAGTTCGTGCGAGGACGTTACATCGAGCTGCCCATTCAAATCGCTCCATTGCTGCTCAACTTGGACGTTCTCAAAGCTGTATCGACATTTCTTTTGAGGAATCCAGCTTATCATGAAAGGAAAGATCCCTGAAAGGTCACGTGTTCTGCTTGAGTATTATATCCGCCATATTAAACGATCCCTTTCCAATTCTACTGCGACCATCAGTCAGATCCGATACGAGCTCTCCCTTTTTGCTTCGAAAAGTTCCATCTGGAGGGTCGCTAACTCTGCTCCAAATATCGTGCGACAATCCATGATGAAGACTCCACGTCCGGAACAGCATCACAAAGCACCTCGTCTCGAACTCGCCCGGAGGAACATGCGAACGAGTTGGGGTTCGGTAGGTGATTCTACGGGGGTAGGGAGGCACTTTCATCATGACGTTTAGTTAATGGCTTGTAGTGTTCAGTTCATTTTCTGTGGTTGAAAGAACTTCAACTTAGACGGGCCGGATGGTCATCACAGATTCTGGAGAGATTTTAGCAAAGATCCGCTGGTATTTAGCAGGAGAGACTTCGGTGGTGGCGCATAGATGGTCTGAGCTGCATTCTACAGCGATGCTGTGCTCCCTCTGTCTTTCGTCTCGTGTCAAATGGACCCCAGTGAGAATCAGGATGCTTTTCTTAATGATCTTCTCTCGTTTCTGTGTGGAAGTCGTCGGCAAAACTTCATCTTTATGCACGATTACGCCACCATCCATCGCAGCCGGTCCACTCAACACCGGGTTTACGTCAACAAAATCAGTGTACTGGAATGGCCTGCTAGCAGCCTAGATCCAAATCCAATAAAAAACACCTGGGGTATCATTGTCCGACAGATATACGCGTATGGAAAGCAGTACAGTAACGTGGGAGACCTCAGACAGCCATCGAGACGTTTTCCTACCACCTGAATCCCGCTATACTTCTGAAGCTCACGGATAGTATGCCAAATGGTCTATTAAATCTCACTTCTAAAAAAGGAAGTCACGCTAGTTACTAATATTTACGATGTTCACTTTTTCTCTGGAAAAATAGAGTTATGTTGCAAGTGGCTTTATACTTTTGAAACAGGGGATATTTGGAAATCTTCTTATAAAAATGTATGTGAATCATTTTGCTTCCTGAAATAAAGAGAACAATGGTTTCCAAACACGCTGAATTCAATAAAGTTTATGGCAAGCCATGAAATACTCACCTTAACTCGGAAAGTTAGTTTTCATGGGTGGCTTTATACTTTTGAAACGCACTGTATAAATTGGGTGACGACATCTTCAGAAGCTTCGGAAATATGCGGTGCAGAACATACGTAAAAAGGAGGGTGATGACCTTAACGGGCAATTGGTGAGGTGCCTCACAGCAGTAGTTTGCCCTGGTGCTGGAAGGATTGTGTACGGAGAGACATGACCACCGTACTAGGATTGTGCAGAAGCAGAGCGAAAAAAACAAACAGAAACTGTGGCAGTCGTTAAGATCCAGATACTATGCAGAGGAGGGCTTTGCAGGCTTGATGAACGACATCTTGATGGTACCGGTGTGGGGAAGGAAGTACGAGGGGTTCAATTCACGTACAAAGGTGTCACTGCGGGCGAGGGCGAAATGGTGAGTGACTACATGAAAAGACGAGAGGTTTGAAACCTTGAAAGACTGGGAGACGCACTAAAGGGCATGTACCTCAACGAAGGTTATATCTCTGACTCAATGGAGCAAGAAAAAAGCTGACTAAGAGTTAGTGTTTTTCGAAGCGTTGGAAACTTTTAATTGAAATGCTCTCCCGATCTTTGAACATACATCAAGTGCTCTCTTTCACCTGTGAGGTCTCGTTCGCATAGCTTGAGAGCTTGTCAAATTACCTTCACAGACAAGCACTTCAAAAGCCCTTGATTTAAAGGACGAATTCACGATCAGAGGGAAAATCGAATTAGGAAGAATTCACCTGGTTGAGGGACCCGCGGAGCTCCTAAGTGTGCGAACTGAAGCACAATTTGCACAGGAGGAGTTGACCTCGTTGACCTATTAAGGTTTAATCCCGCCGCGGCTGGTCAGTGCACGCCCACCGATCATCTGATCACTCGCCGCAGGTCTATACGTGGTGAGTGATTAGATAGGTGAGAGAGCGTAGTGTTGAAGAGGGCACAGCGATGATAGTCGCATCAATGCTCAAATCAACGGGCAAGGAAGGGGTCCCATTTCTCGGGTTCTGGGCCGTTTCTCATGGTTTTTCCTTCTTTAGTGTACCACTCACCATCGCTAAGTTAATTTGAAATGGGTTGCCTTTCCAGCGTGAATTCGTCCTTTAAGTTATCAATTCACGTGTCAGAGGCAGGCACGCTCTCAATTTGCTGTTGCACACATTTGTTTCTGTTACATTTCAAACTGTGAGTTGACCTTTACATACTTTGCTTTGTACACATTAGACGAACGTAACCTGCTCCACCCTTGCTCATCTTTTTAGTAAAAGAACTTGGGTTCTCTCAGTTAGGGCTATTGAAAATCATCAACGCTCAAAGTCCACTTTTGTATGCAGCGCCGTTAGTATTACGACCACCGTGATTTTCAAATATTTCTGAACGTAATAACTAAAACTCAAAGGTCTCGAATATAGACAGGGTGATTGGACAGGTGTAGCGTGCTATCTGACTGAAACTCCATGATGCTTTGTCATTGCGGGCTACCGCAAATCCACAGGGGTAGTAGGGTAGAAAGTGCCATTAAAATTGATGTAAAACAATGTTTCTTTCTTAAAAACGGGCCTAAGCCCTCGCGGGGAGAGCTGCTGTCAGTGGCGCGTCAGCCTATTTCATTTTCCTTGGAGTTTTTCCTCGCCTTTCCTATCGTTTATATACTACTTGTTAGAGGACGCCTGTATATGCGATGCGTCTGTCTTTGGTACAATAATCGTAGTCATACTTAAAACGACAGGAGGCCGTTTTATATGGAGATGTCCCGCAAGCTTGCACAGAGGTCTTCATAGATTTTCTTTCGAACATGGCCCGAATAATAAGCTTTTACGTACTGTGATTCAGTCTACTTTACCTGTTAAATTTCCTGTATTTGAAGTTCAGCTTGTGCCAAATATTTTGACGTATAGACCCCTCTTATATTGTCGCTCACGAACCGGAACGTATACGAGCTCCACTATCGTCCTGTTTAATCACCCACAACTGAAATGCTTTTCAAATATTTTCGCTCTAAAAGTTAGGCGGATTACCGCTCACTATAGCTGTATTCACTGTATGTCTCACGGATAATCCTTCAGGAGTATTTACTACGCTTCAATCAGCTTCTCATTCTTCTACGTACGGTAACATGTGATAGTGCGTGAGGTTTTCCTACTGAGTAAGTATAGGGCAACAATGCTTTTCCTAGTGCATAGGCTTACGACATTGACGACATTGGACACTTGAGTGAAGAGAAAACAAGAACAAAACTTCTAATTCTTTATCGTTCGAAGAAACCATAGAATGGAATAGATGTGCATGAAATCTTACGTAAGAAAAACGAAATGAACACAAGAAAAACGAGAAAAGATTTATACCTAGTACCCGTGTGGAAAGGCAGGCGGTTCCCTTGAGGTCGGAGACGACACGGGTTAGGCGACGACACGCGTTAGGTATGTCTCACAAGGGAAGGATACATACAAGTCGAAGTGGCCATCCGTAATGAAACCTATACTCAGAGATGTGTTTTCGGACGCTGATCTCGAATCCACTCTCCAAATTTGCGAAACGATTCTCTGAAAAGTGTTACGGAGGTTGTTTCGAATGAAAGCCCACTGTAAGAGACTCCGGCAGAGCAGGCTTCCAGCGGCGGCTTGGCCGAGAGGTAGTGTTGGCGGCTTACGTTGATAGGATCTTGCTGGACGGAGGGTTTTGCTCTTTGTAATTAGGTCTGTTTAAGCATGAAAAATTATTCAGTGTTGAAATTTACACTGCGCCCAAAGCTATCACGTGTTCAGAAGTATTTGCCTTACGTCCAGCAAGGTTTGCTTCAAGCATCATCCACTTTGTCGTAATGTTTCTGACCACTGTCGGGTGTTTCTACGCCACGGAAGGTGACGTACTCCGATGATGGGCTAAACAAATGGGAGATGCTTGCTCAACGAACCTATCTTTGAAGTCTTACTTCTAGAAAGCTGACATCTGGACTCATTCTCGAAACTTGGTTGACAAGCAGCTGTTGGTGTTACCCCTACAAGAATGTAACTTCAGCATTAGGCTGATGTTACCGTAATCGGGACAGCGCGTCAAATGAGATGCATTATCGGCGCGCGCACACAATCTACGTTGTACTTGACGGCAAACGCTTTCGGAAGATTCTGGAAATGTATCGTGCATTTAGTCGACGCTTCAACTAGTTCCTCACCTTTTATCTCATATATATCCCAACAAATGGAAATGACGTCTACACTAGTATAGTCCACTAGCAGCATTGTAAACAGCGCCAAGTTAAGGCTTGATTCCTTTCCTCTATTAGGCCAAATTTAGAACGAAAAATTACTCGTTAGAAAGCCAATGAAGTCGTATTTCAAAAAAGGATCAACCAATTCACAAGCTTGCTGTTGCTAGTTTCTAGGAGAAGCAGAGTATTATTTAGAATTTCCATATCGAGAAGGTTGTCGGCTCAATGGCCAATGGCAAAACTGAGTACGCAAACAATAACCTTTGCACTATGGGAAAACGCTCATCGCCTTATTATGAAGTTCAGTCCTATTACGAGATTTGTCAAAATATTTTGGTTTATGGATGAGAAGAGCACGCGCCAATAAGCCCGACAAAGTTACATATCAGAAATTGAAGGACTAGTCATCCTCTTCCATAGAACGACACATAGAACGCATCGTTTTCTTGCTGATTGTTCGTGACTTTCACTCGATCGAATGATACCAACTTGCTCATCCAAGCTCGCCCGGTGTCCACGGCACCGTCATGATGAGGAATATGCGAAATGGTGTTCGCGCTTCTCCCCTGCCGTTTGTAGACCAGTCACCTGCATTGAAATTATACCTGGAGATAGAATACCTTTACCAGAATACCTTGACTACCATGCGGATAAAAGTAATGTTTCTGCTAAGCTAATCTTTGTCTCGTGAGATAAAACTGATTTGGACCCTTGTCGAGCTTGCCCCGCGAGTGAATAAATGGCAGCTTCCTGTCAATTCAGTGGAGAGGGCGTCAAAGTTAAAAATACGCACACCGGTCTGAACTCCAAGAGATCCGCGCTGATGACTTCAAAGAAGCTTCATCCCCAGCCTTGGGGATGCATCCCCTCACCCGCTGAGGGGACGCATCCCCAACCTTGGGACATTTCCCCAACCTTGGGGAGAGGGGATGGGTACCCATCCCCTCGTCGGGGCTTGCTGCACCCGGCCCCAGAACTATCATACAGTGCCAATGCGCATCGCGGATGCTTATGTTGTCAAGTACAACGTAGATTGTGTGCGCGCGCCGATAATGCATCTCATTTGACGCGCTGTCCCGATTACGGTAACATCAGCCTAATGCCGAAATTACATTCTTGTGTTACCCCTCGCTCTGGCCCCTACCCTCGTGTTGCCCTACCATAAACGGCAGCGAGCGTGAACTTGAATAAAATATCATGTACAAAATTTTCGGATGGCGCAAACAAGTAAAGCACACACGCATAATTCTCTCGCAACAATGATTAAAAGTTTAATATCATCCCTTGATCAGGCTCTGACAATGGGATAACATTGAAAGAGATAGATGACTGCCCACATTTTCGACTTCATGTCAAAATTTTAGATTTGGACCAAATGTTGTTGAAAGGGGTGTTTTGACGCGCTGAACACGAATATTCATCTGTTTGGCACGAAATTGCCTTACGCGTGCGCTACGGGTGTCAGAGGCGGTCACTTGCAAATGACGACGCACGTATTCGAAGCTCTTCGCCAGCTCTTTCCACTTGTGATGATTGGCAATCGCTGAGATACTTATACTTGGTGATTGTTATTTAGGAGTCGCCTCAAAAAGACGTTTTCAAGAAATGCAAAAGCGTTAAACTCTCCAAGGAACTTGAACCTCAACTGGCTCTTGCTCCCGTCGAGCCGGGCCGCTGCCACTGCACTATCTCGGCTTCATAACTACGTTCAGAGAATCGTTTCCGCAGATTTGGAGAGCAGATTCAAGATCAGCGTCCAAAAACACATCTAGTGGTGTATGTCTCGTTACAAATGGCCACTTCGACCTGGTATCCTTCCCTTGTCAGTGGCGGGGCAGGTCTTGCTTGCGCAGCTGTGCGTCGTTACCCACTCCCCTGTCGCTGCTAGTCTCTAGCGCGCTTCTAACAATAGAGCGTTAAGGCCTCAGAGTCGTGGCAGAAGATACTGTTCGCACGATTTCGTAGGACCAATCGACAAGGGTGCTTGAGCCAATACTGCCGCGCGTCTAAAAAGGCAAGATTCGGGATAAAATAGGTGCGGAAAAGCGTTCAGTTATGAAGCTATAGGTGGGAGGTGGTCTTCAAAAGGCAACGAAAGCAAGCGAAACCACCGATTACGCCCCGTACAGAGACTTCCCCTATTTCATCCACATTCCCATGAGAATTGAGAAGAGGCGAATTGGACGAGTTTCACAGACCAACTAACTCTACTTGCTCCAGTGTCAATAACATTGGATCGCGCTGGGACCACTGCCTCAAATGCGCCCGCGCTTTTCAAGCAGCGCCACGTGGCAACCGACAGCGAAGGGTGGGGCTTGCGGACGAAGGTGTGAGTTGCGGGTTGGACGAGCTCCTTGCGCCTTTGTCGCGTACTTTCAAGCCGCAAAAGGGGCCCGACATCAACACTTGTCCACCTGCCTACTACCCGCCTGGATGGAACAGACGAGTCCGCCTGATCGCGGGAGAGCGTTTGCTTTAACCGCAGTGAGCATTGAATGACGACTGCTCATTACTTATTTCATGTTCAAGGTTCATGTGTTACATTTAAAGGCAAAAGTCGGGCTCAATAAGGGGGTATTATGGCGATTGAAACTGAGTATAGAGATGCGAAGTGGAACGACAGTGGAGAAAAAACTGAGAAAAACCGTCGACAAGGCCGTTAACAAAACCCTCTTTCCCACTAGCAGTGAAGGAGGCTGGCTTGGGGAAGAGGCACGTACAACAAGTTTTCTGGAAGATGTCAGTCGTTCTATCGGTTGATACGGCAATCAACCTACCTAAAATCCCATAGATAAGAGCGGTTTAATTTACCGGTGAAAAATGAATTGGAATGAAATTGAAATTGAATGCAGTCACCCCTCTAACTTGATGGATGGATAAATAAAAATCGGAGAAGAAGTTTAGAAGAAGCTCCGTCCCTCAACTCTAAACCCCGCCCACTTAATAAACAATTCATATAGAAAAATAGCGATTTTAACGGAATTTCTGCCGGAATCTCTCTAGAAATGCCGGAATTTGATCTCTGGATAGAACTTGAAGAGCCCATTCGATCAGTAAAATTCCATAGATAAGAGCGGTTTAATTTACCGGTAAAAAATGATTTTGAAAAAATATTTTTATTTTTATTTTATTTTTGAAAAAATATCTATGGACCGCTCTTATCTATGGGATTTTAGGGTAGTTGTTTCATTGTTATGCCAGCACGCACACATTTCCGGAGGTGGGCGGTCCCGGATTGACGAGGCGGTCACCGGATTGAAACTGACGGCCCCGGGGCTTAACGACGTTTTTCAAGGTGGAAAGTTGCTGCAATGTGTGCAGCTACCACATACAACCTCCAGGCACGGAAATTACTTCTCCAGCGTTTCTTGAGCCCGACCTTTGCCTTTAAATGTTCACGATTCTATTCTACTTTTTCTCCCAGGGACGAAACGCAGCATAAATTTCTAGGGGACATATGAATTTGCTGATCAACTCTGACCTGTTCCTAGCGATGAGGTCAGTAGCAACAAGACACGCAACGCACGAATCAACGGGCGAAAAGGGTCCCATTTCTCGCCTTCAGGCCTTTTCTTGGTATTTTCTCCATCCTTACATCAGTGAACACCTCACCTTGATTTTTGGAAAGCTCTCTTGTCAACTCAAGCTCCGCCTTCAATCCCACACCGCCTCACAGTAAGTGCTCTTGTTAACGTCACCGCTATGTTTAATTCGAGAAATCTCCTCATGAAACTCTTCTTTCAATGGGATTCTTCTCATTATGCTTCTCCCAGTCTTTTTTGATACTACGTGATTGCCCTACCATAAGCTTCGCAATTCAGTGCTTTCTCTTTCGAGTAACCCTGTAGCTTAATCGGCGCGCACATTTGATGTCCTCATTTCTGACCATTTGCGGTCGCTTGTGGCCACTACCCATCCTAGTATACCATTCCAGCGGATTGAGACTTTTTTCAGTAATCACTGCCACGGGAAAGCTTATCACAAATGACACCACACCCTCATATTTCATTTGAGCCACATTTATTCGAAACTTTGTCGCTTGGTACACACTATCCACAGTGGCTAGCTTGCCCCCTGAAAAATCCTTCACTCTTTCAGTGCTTCCATAGTAGCAGGTCATGTGTAGCCTCTCACCCTCCTCGGAGTTAAACGTGATTTCTTAATGTTCAATCGGAGTGAGTTGCCTGTCAGCACTTCCTACTATGTATTTTTGAACCTCCCTCTGGAATTATTTTTTTGCCATGCGCTGACAGAGTGATGATATCAAGCTAGAGGGCGGTCTTCGGTGCCTCCTACGTTTCTCCGTCATGATGTCAAGAAGAACGAATGCAGATTTGATCCTTAAAGGACGAATTCACGATTAGAATGAAGGTCGAAGAAGGAGTAATTCACCTAGTTGAGGGACCCGCGGACCTCCTGGGTGCGGACTGAAGCGCAATTGGCACCGAAGGAGTTGACCTCGGCGACCTATTAAGGCTCAATCTTGGCGCGGTGGGCCAGTGCACGCCCACCGATCATCTGATCACTCGCCGCAGGTCTATACGTGGCGAGTGATTAGATAGGTGAGAGAGCGTAGTGTTGAAGAGGGCACAGCGATGAGAGTCGCATCAATGCTCAAATCAACGGGCAAGGAAGGGGTCTTCGTATAATTCGTATATACGTAAGTTAAGTTATAATTGGTAACACTTATCA
>MU888051.1:0-10337 GCA_036418205.1 Ostertagia ostertagi
AAACCCGAGATCTTTAATCTCATTCACTGGCTCTAGTGCTACCGATCCTATTTTGTAGCAATGGACAGTGCTGTTATTTCCGATGCTGAACACTTTTGTTTTCTCGGGAGCGAGAGGTAGTTCCCATTGCTCGGACCAAGCGACGATATGGTCAATGGCCGCTTGCAGCATATCACAATCCAAATCGTTCTCAATAACTTTGTACAGTTTGATATCGTCGGCATACATGGAACACGATACTTGATATCTGGCCAAGCCACTGGGGAGGTCTGCAGTGTATGCAAGGAAAAGAATTGGAGACAGGACCCCACCCTGGGGGACGCCACTGGGAATCCCATGTATGGACGAAAGCTTGCTTCCAACCCGAACTTGAAATGTGCGGCCACAAAGGAAAGATTCGATCCATCGAACTATAAGATGGTAAACTCCGAGCGATTCCAGCTTTTGAATTAACTTTCCGTGTGGTACTCTATCGAAGGCCTTTGCAAAATCAAAATATATAACATGAACACGCTTTCTAGAGTCGAGGGCTCTGGACCAGTCATTGAGAGAAGAAAGCAGAGCAGTTTCTATTGATTTTCCGGCCCTAAAACCATGCTGGCAGGAAGGGATTATGTTGTGAAGTTCAAAGTATTCTGTCAGTCTGAGCTTTACTATCTTTTCGAAAAGCCTCGAAAAAATTGAAGTGATACTTATCGGCCGATAGTTCGCAGGACTACTGAAAGGAGGTTTTTTGGGGATGGGAACTATGAAGGAATGTTTCCACCGAGATGGAACTTCCGATCGTATGTATGAAAGGTTGAACAGAAGTTCCAAGGGGAAGGCAATGTGAAATGCAATTTTTTTGATGAACTTAAGAGGGAGGAAATCTGAGGTGACCGAGTGTGAGTCTGGCCATTGGGTTAATAACTCATAAATCTCTTCCTTATGGAACCACAGTGTGGGCATCATTGTAAAGCAGCTAGGGGGAAGCTCGACAGGGACCAAGCCATTGTTTACCGCAAAAACTCGCTGAAACTGATCAGCAAGAAGCTCAGCTTTTTCCTCGTCAAGCGTGACAAGATTTGAATCAGAATCAACTAATGCTGGTATCTTTCTAGTCTCTTTGAGTCGTTTATTGATATACGCAAACAATTTAGTGGGGTCCTTTGAATCGATTAATTTTTTTTCCAAATACGCGTTATATTTAGCTATACATTTAGACACCTTTCTATCGAAGACTTTGTAGGCGTCCCAACTGGGTTCACTATCATCGGCTACCGCGCAGGCCCATAGATGGCTACGGCGGTGTATCATTCTAACCAGATAGGGGGGAAATTTGTACCGAGTAGTTTTAGTTAGACGTAGAGGCACATATCTATCCACCGCATCACCAAGGACGGCTAGAAATAGTTCGTATTTATCTTCTACGGTCTCTACCGTAGAGAAGGAACCAACCCAGTCAATGTTTCCTAAATATTGTTCGATGGCTTCATATTTAGTTTTGCTAAAATCTCTTACCCATTTTCGCTGAGTAACGGTGGGTGGACTAACGTTGAGAGTGAATCCAGCGGATGCATGATCACTGCTGCAAGAAATTATATTTGACCATTTCTACTTAGGCTGGTGGTTTGGTCGAAATTCCTTTTAGGGCTGCTGTTTTCTTTTTCTATCGATCAAAGTCGGGTTCAGGTGGTGGGTGGAGGTGGGGTTTGGGATTCGGTGCCTATGGTTCAATGGGCCGCTATACCTCCGCGCTTAGGAATTTCTATCGGGGAAATAATTTAGGGGCTCCAGGGCGTCCTTTTTTTTTCGTGCAAAACCACATGCTTGCTTTTCATCCATTTATTTTTAGTTTTTTGGGGCTCGTGAAATATCTTATACATTATATAGGTATCATGGAGAGGGGGTGCGGATCAGGCTGTCAGGGTCAACAGGCGAAGGGGAAAGGGGGCTCAAGCTTTAAGGTTCACAATGCAAGGACCAGAGACCCTCTGCATAAGTCGGAACTTCACGGCTGGTTGTAGGCCATTTTTTGCGGGGGTTGCGGGCAAAGTAAAGGGAGACTAGATGATGGGAGGAGGTACGGTGGGCGGGAAAGCGATGGACGGAGGTGAAATAGGGGGAGCGAGGCATTCCCACGGGCCGCATTTCATCATCTTTCCTAGCTTAGGTCTCTGGGCTTCGGACACAATCTCCCAATCTCCTCTCCCAGGTAATGAAAGCTCTTGGAAATCGCTCTTTTCCCCTCGGCCCTAACTCCTGGGTTTTTCCTTTCTGATCTAGTACCCATCATATTCCCTATTCAACATTTTTTCGCGCGCTAATGTAACCTTGGAATCAGTGTGGCTCAGTTTCACATGCACTGGTTGCCATTATTTTATACATATCAGTTGTACAGTAGCGGGTTCTAGAATGTTCGCTCGAATCGGTTTGCCCTGTGTCTCTGTTGGTTTACAGCAAAATCAATAGTGGTCTCAAAATATTTTTCTTTTAAATATCCTGATACTTCAAGGCTTGAGAATATGAAAACACTAGAAAACATAGTATATCGATCTTTTAAGGGCGTTGCTCAAGCGGGAAAAATAATGCACTGAAAATCGCTTTTGGCGGACGTTTTCCGCTGCTTTTCATGCTAGCGACGGTGTTTGCGGGAAGGTACGGGGGCTGACTATTAATGGCCAATGCTTTGAAATTGGTATAAAAAATCCCCTTTTTTCATACGGCTCGGGAATTAAGTGCGGGGTTGAGAGATCCTTGGGGTGCGTGGTTTTTAGCGATTTTCCTTTTCCTCCATTAATTTTGTAGGACACATCCAAGGTTTAGTCGCAGAGGATGTCCGTGTCTTTTCGATCTGGACCAGTTATCATATTAGCTATTAACCCACTCGGCCTCCATTTGAAATTAAAGCCACTGAAACATATATTTCATCCATAGAGGATCGCTTAAGGAAACCGGCCAACATGCAAGCTCGTTCTTTTACCTTTCTAAGAGACCACCCAATAAAGCTATGAGATATGGAAGAAAACTTTGGCTCTCATAGGTCGATTTGTCCATCACATTTTATCGCTTGGTATTTCCTTTTGGTTGTCCCCTCTGCAGTCATTTCATCTTGTTTCCTACTTCTACAGCCATTCCCATGATTAAGTTTCTCATTAAGGGACGAATCAGTTATTTATAGTGATTCCCAACGAGTAAGTGCCCACTTCTTTAGGTCTGGCTTAAAAACCTGGTGCAATGCGTAACTTAAAATCGATCAGACTCTTCTTATTAGTATCCTTGCATTAGGGTACGATCTTTTTTTCCGTGTCGACATCTGCCTTCTATTTGTCCTCAATGCTTTCTCGTCTACATGTTCGGCTCTCACACCTGTGTGTCTACTATTATATTTATTATCTCCAAAACTGTTTTCTGCTTTTGCACCGCCCAAAAAGTACCTTCAGTTTTTCCGTTCCTTTCAGTTTTCTTCATCGGTCACGATAATCTTTGGTGGCATAGTTCGTTTCGTTTGATAAGGGGAGTCTCGAGGAAGGACTCACGGTTTATACTCATGATCTCTACGCCTCTCCCTCCCTTCTCCCCACCGAGGGGACGATGTAAGGGCTGTTCAAAGGCTAGGAGTAGCGTTTCAAATTGGTGTGTCAATTTTGCTCGAAAATTAGCCAAGAGTGTGAAGGGATCGGCTTAGGTTTGAACAAAAAAAAGCAAAATCACCTGAGAAAATTGTAAATTCTCTTTGTCATGGTGACCACTCCGCGGTACGACGGGAGTAAGGAAAAGCTTGTTGGAAGAGGAGGTTGAGGAACGCAAACTTGGAACTTGATGAGGTGGTGCGAGAACCTCAAATAGGGTTTCTTTAACAAGTATTCATATTACAGTATAGTGAAATGTGGGGCAACTTCTGGGCGTCAGTTGTTTTGGTTACCCGACAGGCGATGATCCGTTTTTCACCGGGGCGGCGAACATAGGGAAGGGCATGGTTAGCGGACGTGAAGCTCGTTATGGTAGTGATTCGCCGTCTAAGTTTTTTGTGCCTTGTACGTTTCTACTCGCCACAGCGCGCGCTGCGACTTCGCCCCGTTTGTGGCTCGGCTTTATGCCGCGACGACGGGGCTTCTTTGTCGGCTAGGAGCGGTAGCTTAGTAGCTCCCTGCAGCGCACTATATCAAGCCGCACTGAAGAGGCGGGTTACCCTGCGTGTCAGATGATTAGGGCTTTCTGCCTTCTCCATCGCAGAAGTAAAAAACTTCATGCGACTCAATCCTTGAGTTATTGTGGCTGCATTTTTCTCGCAATTAACACTTCAGGTTATAGATGGACTTACCATAAAGCTAATTTGTATTTCGTTATTGTTAGGCTTTAGTCCTGTTTGAAGTCTGGGTTTGCCAGTCGAAGAAAGGAGTTCGTTTTCTCGAATAGTTCTGCCTTTTCTCTCCGGTGTCTCTCTTCACTTTGTGGGCACTCTCTACTTCAGTCCTTTTTGACATCTGATTATTGTGATTGTCGCCGCTAGTAAATCAACTGTGGGCTGGGTTTTTAGTGTAACGTGCGGCCTGTGAGAAGTGTTCAGAGAATCGTTTTCTACGTCGCTTTTGTGGAGAACACTGTTCCATTGTAGTCAAAGAAAACCGTAGCGATCAAATGATGATTAGTACAATCTATTTAAAGCGCAGCAAAACATTGTTACAAATCTGAACAGACATGTTCTTTGCTCTCAATTCTCACAATATTATTTTTGTCATTCCAAATCACTGGACGTTTGGGGGTTGTGGTAAGGGAGGTTCCGTTTTATAAACAGTTGGTGGAGTTTTTTTTCAAATCTCGATGGCTTTTTCGGGCTTTTTCTTTCTTGTTTTTCATTTTTCTTTTTAAGGTGGTCGTGGGGAAGGTTCGGAGTTTAAGGAAGTTAGTATCACCTGTATCACCTGTATCCGACTTGTCCTCGCAAACTTCTCCATTCACGCAAGTCGACTTTGAACCATCCATTCCGGTCCTGAGCATGTCTTCTCCATTGTTGGCCGAGCATTTTCACCATCGGATCGGCCCACCTCATTTTAGGCCTTCCCGGCGATCGCTTGTGATCCAACGGGATCCAATTCATGGTACTAGACTTCACGAACCTATCAATTTCACGGATTCGCCAGCAATTCAAGAAGAACGAGCACAAGCGCATTCAGCCGCTGATTCGCAAGCGAATCCACGGATTTGTAAAGTTTGACACTAGCCCTGACGTGTGAAGCCCAGACCAACTTTCCATGTATCCCGAGACTTTCTTGTGAGGAAAAATATAGTCTGCAGTTTGAGCCTGCTCGAGGTATTCACTTGAATTAATGCCATTGTCAGAGTTCGCGAATCGAGCTATTCGCCAGTAGCGATTCGCTAGCGTCCGCGGTTGCGTCGCTTACTGCGAATGGCTTGATTTGAAAAGTGTGGCATCGGCCTAAGCACTCATCCTAGGTGCAGAGTGAGTCGCTTATCATGAGAATTTGACTAGAGCGCTCCACCGCCGCAGCTAATGTGACCCCTGTCACAGTCCCACGGTTCCGTACGTCCGTCTGTTGCTCTTACTACCATTCCCCTCCATATTACCGAAAACTATACGCATCTACCCCGAAGATGTCCGTCAAGTGGGATGGGGGAGGAACTGGATTGGTATCGTGGAACCAGATCGGAGAATTGTTGAAATTCCTGTAAAATCAACTAATCTTACAAAACTCTGGAGAACTTTCTTGAAAATTCCATAAATTTTAGCTAAGGTTCGTACACCTCGATGGCATCCTACCCCCATCCAAAAATCCTTCTCCAGTCAATTTTAGTCAAGACGACCAACCCTACCACAGAAAACCGCATAAGTCTCTTTCAGAAACATCTTCAGCAATGGTTTAAGGAGGAATTCACGATAAGAACGAAGGTCAAAGAAGGGGAAAATTGCATAGTTGGGAGACAGGCGGACCTCCTGAGGGTGCTGACCGACGCGCAATTGGCAGCGAAAGATTTGACCTCGGCGATCTAGCATGGCTCACTCTTGGCGCGGTTGGCGGGGTACGCCCACCGACTATCTAATCACTCGCCGCAGGTCTATACGTGGCGAGTGATTAGATAGCAGAGAGAGAGCAGCGATGAAAGTCGCATCAATGCACAAATCAATGGGCAAGTAAGGGGTCCCACTTCTCGGGTTCCGGGCCGTCTCAAATGGTTTCTTCATTCCTGTTCCACTGATCACTACCCTTATCTGAGCTGACTTCTTATCGGAAAACCTGCCTGTAGTTCTGCCTTGGTCTATTTTACTTACACTATGTCGTTCGTTGATCTGATTCGCATCTCAAACACTTGGCGATGTATTTTTTCCGATGGCCGTCTACGTTGATCAAGCAATTTGCCGTGGTGAATACAGCTACTGAGGAAGATATAATTAGCCCTACTCACTATCGTTTTGTCGGGATGTCGACCTGGAATAATCTTCCGTGACTGATCCGGTGAATCGCTGATTCGCCAAGTAGTATCCGGTTTGGAAAGGTCATGCTGGCTGTAAGGGCTCGGTTAGCGGCGTCAAGTGTCACGGCGCAGTGGTAACAGTTTATTCGAATTTACTTTCATATGGTATGAACGTGCTAATGAAGGCCTTTCTACGGAATGGATTCCTTAGCTAGCTGTGCTCTTCGTTATTAGCAGGTCTGTTAATTGGTAACAGGTTTCCCTAAGAAGGGAATCACCTATGTGGACGCCTGTTGGCACCATGCGTGTCGTTGAACTCTGAAGGTCTGCAGCCTATTCAGACGCTTCCACTGCACTCTGATGAACTGCTGCGGGGCGTGTCCCAAAGGATGATTGATTCCGAGTATTTCACCTCTGTAGGTAACCCCTCAAGCAACGGCTAACAAAGAGGTCTTTCAGGGCAAGGTGCGCTTTTTGGAAACGGTTTAGTACATGTTGTAGGGACGCATGTATGGACCACAAAACCATGTTTCGTTTTCGCGCTGAACGTTTTTAGTAGTACCAAAAAAGTGGTGAATAATACTCTTGATGGTTCAATCCCCCGCGGCGACTAAATTTTGCAATCAAGGTTGGCGGCCACTTGTTGGCTTCAAAATGGTCCTGACGATGAATTTGACATCTGATTTTGATATTTAGCGCGATTTGGCATCAAACCGTAGCGCAACCCGAGTAATCAAAGAATTTAGTCGCCACGGGGAATCGAACCCTCAACAGTAGCCTTATGCTTCTTTTTGGTACTGCTATAACCGTTCAGCGAAAATGAAACATGGTTTTGCGTTCCCTACATGGTCCCTACAATGCACAAAACCGTTTTGAAAAAGCGCACCTTGCCCTGAAAGACCTCCCTTGTAAGAACTTTGAACATCGAAGCTCAGCTGGAGGCAAATAGAAATGGGCTTCTAAATGATTGAAAGAAGTTTGCAACATGAAGAAAGCAGGAATGAGACATGGCTGGTTATTTGGCCCGTTAAGGACATTTTCGAAATCGTATTATGGAACCCAGAATTTCGAATACAAGAGGGACGAAAGAAGTACGTTCAATCCGGCGGCAGACATTTTTTTGAACCTCCTCGTAGAAGTTCGGTTTCGATCTGAAAATTGTGTAAGAGCTATTTTTCCGGGAGGAATGCCTTCGTGTGTAATCGTATTGAACAGGGACCAATGATTCATTTTGTCTCCACGGTCATCGCTGTTGTGTTCGCATCCAGCACAACATTGTCTGCTACGCACCAAACATCCTTTGGCTACGACTTTTGACGTGTTTCCTCCCGAAAATTCTAAGGCGAGCTGAACCGTATAACATTCTGAAGAATTCGCTTTAATTCTTTTTTATTCCATTACATTCGTCTGCTTTTGTTTTTTTTCTGCACGGCGCATTTTGAATATTTTGTTCAGCGCTGACCTCTTAAATGCTTTCATTTCTTCTTTGTTTTGTGGATGATATGAAGAAAGACCATCTAACGATATGATTCAATCACGCGACATCGAATATTCATGGCTCCAACTTTGGCTCCGGCGTAATTGGTCAAATTAGTCCTGAATTAGACACGAATTCATTAGATATGGAAGCTCAATTCGTTTAAACTCTGGTCTAGGCTCCAGTTATGAAGATAGCCGGGATAGCTAACCCTATTGGGATCCAACGTATCCATCTCGAAAACAGATTCTCAGATAGCGATGCCAACATTAGACTACAAACGACTGTTTTCGAGCAACAACCCCAGATGCGTCCATGCAGTGTCTCTAATCTGGTGAAAGGATGAATGTTCCCCAGTCGAGAAATATGGAATACATAGATAAGATATGTACAAGAAGCCCCTTCAAAATTATGTTCTATGGCGTTGGAAAGGTGCCAACTTTGATCCGCCCGCCTTTTGGTCGACACGCCCCATGGAGCTCGCACGCGAGGTGAATTACGGTAGCAGGTCAGATAGCAGAAGATTCAATAGATTGATCTGACGGCATCCCACTGATGCGGCTGTGTCCATTCAAACTGCTGTGGGCACGTTTCTACTTCACTGAAGGTGGACAAGTGGAGCCGCTTTTAAGGGTTTCATAGTCGGTTTTGTTTACTCTTTTCATTTTCGTTGAACTTGGTATCCACCCTTTTATAATTGATTGTTGTTATCCCATCAATTTGCTCTGGGGTAGTTGCTCTGATGAAAACGATGGTTTTCACTGAGATACACTTCCAATGAGAAACTGGCAAATTCTACAGTAAGTGGATGAAACGCAAAGAGAAATGAAAAGGATGTGATTGGCATGTAGACAGTGGAATGCTGCACTACACTCATTTCTTTCGATTTCCGTACTTCTTTGTTTTCGATTTCCGCAGTTGATTTCTCATATATGAAACTACTCATAATATGAAACATAATATCAACTCCAGCCTAACATTTGGGAAATGGAATTGTGGCCTCAAGCAGACAAATCGGCTCCTTTTAGCTGTTCAAAGCCAACTTTCTGCGACTTCCTTTATCAATTTGAAGTGTCATGGACCAGTCTCCAGATCCACCAACAGTCTAACCAAGGTCCTACAGCTCTCAGATTTCATGAATAATCATAATTATCGCGCTTTATATAACCAGTGTTAGCCGTTTTTTCGGGAACGAGGGGAGTCGCACGAGTCATTTTTGGACAGGCAATATTTGAGATTTTGGAGGAAGTCGGAGAGAAGGGCTCGTAATGCCGGAATGCGTAGGATTTGCTGTCTCTGGGGTCTTATATATACTTCTCCGATTCTCAGCTGATATTCTTCTCACCTGTATTATTTCCACGTTACAGGCTTAGCAATAGCCAGAACAACGGTTGGGCCAGCTATCAAAAAATAAACAGTTATTCTGGCTTGGAGCTATTTGTGTGACAGGAGATCAACTTTGCGACAACACGAAGTTTCTCGCCCAGTTGGCTCCGCCCACTGTAGCATTTTCGCATAAAATCGATTTAGTAGGTGATGCACATCCAGTATCGTCTCTTTATCACCTCAAATTGGAAACGCATTTGGGTAGTTACCTTGCCTTGTTTGGAATCCCGAGGATATCACAGACAGGTCATGATTTGCGAAATGCAAAAATGAGATAGTAGAGGGACGAATATTCTGTACCTGCACCTTTGGGCGGGGCCAATTGCAGGGTCCACCGTCGGAACGAAGAGGAGGGAGGAGGGGTGTGTTTGCGATTTCGCCTCAGGGTCGTATTTGACGGTTAAGTCCTTGTGGTGTAGGGAACTATTGGACCTCCTTCACGAGGAGGGGTGGTCTTGTAATTTTAGAAAAAAATTTGAGCGCTACTTAAAGGAATCTTCCACGGACCATGGACCAGTGGGCGGGACCGGAAGTGGTTTTGCGACGAAATGCATGGTAGGTACGGATCCACGTTCATGGGAAGGTTTGAAGTGAATCCTGTTCACGTTCGTGCGTTCGACACGTGGATCCGTACCTACCATGCATTTCGTCACAAAAACTTCCGGTCCCGCCCACTGGTCCATGGTCCGTGGAAGATTCCTTTAACTCTGGCTAAGCGTAAGCGCTTGATGACCATCTCATTTCCGAGGCGGCGCCGAATGAAGTTCCAAGACCATTCACAGAGCGCTGTTGGACGACATTATATAGTCACCTATTCAGGAAGCGCTTCAGCTGTTTTCTGAACGACAGCTCTTTGCTCGGAAGCGCTTTCACGCCCGTTTCCATGTCATTCGCTTTTGCAGCGTTTGCCATTTTCTCATCAAAAGGGCATTTCGGAAAATGCGGTTTTCTCATAAGGGAATTGGTATCGTGTCAAACGTGCTCATTTCGCTGACGTTGAGCCTTTTCCTCTCCGTTTTTTATTCTATTCGTTATATGAACAAGTGATGTGAGTTAAAAA